>JASKGO010002861.1:0-31379 GCA_030556065.1 Holobus sp. GC000080
GCATAAAAACGAGAAAGTGCAGGAGTTTCAAAAAAATGTTAAAAGATACTCCTCATTGAATACTAGTATTAAGCTTTTCTAAAATTTCCAAAAGTTCCAATGGGGAGTCGGAAAAAAGTAAAGAAAAATTTCCCACGTAATTTCCTATATCCACCTCGGCGCTGGGACACCCTGTATATATTTTTTGTTTTCATTGCATTGGTGGTATTGATGGCTTTATACCTTTGTTCTATTAGAATTGGCTTTTGTTTAAAATTTTGTAGTTTCATTTTTTATTGGAATAATGAAGGATATTTATTTCAAATTTAATTTTAAATTAAATGTTTCAAACTAAGCAACGGAATTTTTAATTTGGCAGAAAATTTTAATGTTTCCGTTTTTATGTTTAATAGTTATTTAACATTGATTAACATTTTTATAGTTTGAAATTTAATTAGTTTTGAATTTATTATGTTAATTTATTTGTTTATATTTAAAAAAGATATTTACTGTAGGAAAATCTTCATAAAAAATTGAAAAGAGTGCTAAATTGTTTTCCAAGAATGTCCCTGTATTGTATTTGAAAAATGTATGTTCTCTAGTTTGTATTTTTCATTTGCGTGCGCTGAAAATTTCATGAGTGTAAGTGTCGTTTCCGGTGATTTAGATAAGCGAAAGTGAAATATTTCACGAGGTATCCTTTTCCTTTCTTCGCATTGAGTACGCCTATATCATCCCCCATGCTGTTGTTGCAACAACAGGTTTATCTTGTGCTTTCGCATAGACCTTCTCTAATAAATGTAATGACGTTGCGTACGGTAAGCAGCCAGCCAGCAGCTAGTATACGATAGCTAGCTAGGCAGCTTTGGAGAACTGTTCACCCACACTTTCGCCTTTGTTGCTTATAATTTCCGGCACGTGTTATAGATGAGACGTCGTCAGTACTGACGGCGACGTTTCGCCTTTATTTTAAGACTCATTTTGTGCGTGTCCTATTTGCTTGCTTGCTTGTGGGTCTCTCTTTGTGCGCGCTTGCAATCTAAAAGGATACGCTTTTTCACTCTCGCTACGATGTAGTATTTCATGCTCCGCTTTATCTTTTCCATTTTCATTTTTAACTCGACGATGCGGCCGCCTGTTTGTTATTAAGAACCGAGAATTTGGTAAATTTGTCATCGGCCTTATAAATGTCGAAAGTGCGATGTATAATGATTATGTTTTAGTTCTGGCGCGCCCAGGAAAAGGAATATCGGGTACGTTAGGCGATACTTGTTGGTTCGTTGGAGTTTCGCTTTCTGGCCCTGCGCCAACGTATACGACGGACTGTGAAACGCGTGCGATTTGCTAAATTTATTCCTGGGCGAAATAATAATAAAATATCTACGAGTAATGTAAAAATGCGCGTTATTAGCGAGACTGTGAAATTTTTTGGCTCTTTCCGTCGCACGTTCTGTGCGCGACGTCGTCGTTTTACTAAGTGTGGCCCTAATGTAAGTCAATTAATATCCACCGAGTTGGCCCAATTAAGATAATTAATTAATTGTATGCTTAACAGCTTTTATCGCCTCGTTGCCAATGACTAATGCGCTCAAAATTACGTCTAATAATTTATACGTTTTAGCTTATACTCCAGAGGGAGTATAGGCTATTTTAATGATTTTAATTCACTTTTCTCATTTTTCTCTTTTATTAATGTCATGTTTTTGGAAAATTAAAAAATACCAGAAGTCAAAGATTGTTAGATATATTATGTTAAAAATAGTGTGGTTTTTCTGAAGAAATATTTTGATTGCTTAATGTGCCTGCCGCTTACTGTCAGGATAAATCGTTTGGCCCATTAATTAGTTAGAGACGAATATAATTTTCTAAATTTTAATTAACAATATTGGATGTTAATGAAATCTGAGGATATTTCAGCAAAATGAATGAAAATTTATATTTCATGTTAAATTCAAATTATATTTGATAAAGGTTCGTAATTATCGATATTGCATTTGCGAAAAGTTTAAATATTAAATATGTCTATTTGATTTGTTAAACATATTTAATTATATCAAATAATTAATTTTATAATTTATTTGTTTTAGTGTATTATTGAATATATCAAATTCAAAGCGCAATATTTTTTTGCTGACTTGACCAATATGTAAAATGTTAATATTATAATTTGGCATAATTTGAAAACCGAAATTTTTGATTAATTTTAATTATTATTTAATTTACTGGTATTGCGGTTTTTGTTATTTCATTTATGACAATCTATAAATAACTAATTTTTAAATGTTATTAAACATCATATATAAATTTCATATATAAATTAAATTAAAAAGGCCACCAAATGCACCAAATTCAGTATACCTACATTTGCAAAGGAAATAAGAAATTTGGCGTTAACAAAAAGAAGACGAAATACGCATTGTGTTTCGCAGTCCTATATACGCGGCAGTGGCAATCCATTTTGATGGAAATTGAATTCGGCAACTAATTTAAGAATTTCCCATTCATAATTCGGACCGCGAGAAAGCAATTAAGAGGGAACTGTGTTGTGTTTTCTGCTGATGAGATTTCCTTAATGACGTGACGGCGGCGGCGAACGCAAGAAAAACCACCCTCTCGCACACTTCAAAACTCTTCAGTGGTATTCGGCGTTTCGCAAGAACATATTTTCCATTCATCCATCCTCTAAGCGCGAAAATAATTATTACTGGATGCAATGCCATCGTTGAATAATTATAAATATGTAATACAATAATTTCCACTGTCGATTAACATTTAATATAGAAACCCCTGCAGCATACGCCGCAGCGCATATCGTCTGCCTACTGCCATCATCATCATTATCATCAGAAATGAATAATAATTATCGCATTGGAAATTGCCATTATTGCATTAATCATTGCTAAGCGCCCCTATTTGAATAACTAAATCGAATTAATTTTCCTCTTGTGTGTGTGTGCGTGTGCATGTGTGTGGTGCGCGCGTGGGTGGTGGAAGTTCGCAGAGATGCAGCAAAAGTACACGCTTTGTGTTTGAGTTAGTGCGGGTCTATTTTTATCGCGAGCCGTTTTCGCATACATATTGCGCGCACCTCCATATCATTGTAATCATTTAGAGTACCTATATCGCATATAGTATCTGAAAACCAAACTCAATGCCGGAAGTCATCAATGCCCTTGCATGTTTCCATTTTATAATGTGCGTACCGTTCAATCGCGCCTCGGCGAGGAAACTACCAATCTCTTGTTTGGGTAGGTGCTTTATCGGTTTGTTTCCACAGGTTAATTAAATTACTTAACAGAAAAAGTAATTTCGATTCGATAAATAAAAAATGAAAAAAAACTCAATGAAACCAATCATTTTTTCTTTGCATTTTTATCTCAATTTTCTTGCACTGATGAACCACCTCGTATATTCCCAAATTGATATATACTAAATGCACTTGCACCTGATGCATTATTTATGATTATTATTATTGCTATTAGTGTTGTGCTTGATTTATCATGAACAATGCGCACTTGATTAAATAACTACATTAATAGTAATAATAATAATAATAACAATAATTGTTACATCAATTAATAACGGTACTTAATTAAATGACGCGTAGAATACGATTAAGAAATTATAATTATTATTAATAATAAATATAATAATTCGAGCGTTTCAATTAGTGTCTCGAGAGCTAATTCGTTTAGTAATTAGCGATGGTGAGGAATCGCTTAAACCGTCTCTATACACACTCACACACACAAATTCAAAATACATGCTTGTGGTGATGATCATCCAGGAAGAACTTATATAGAAAATTTCCCCATATTATTATAATCAATATTTTGATTGCGTTTTGTACGCCGTTGTATATGTGTTAGTATTACGCTAACGTAAGTGTGTGCAAAAGCTCCTTATTGATTTATTGCAAGCAATATACGCCCTGAGATATCGTTGTTTATATTAGATATAAAGCGGGGGATGTTCCAAATTTCCTATTAAGTAATAAACGGTAGACCTCCAGCTGATGTTACCTTTAAGTAAATGATCATTAGCTTTATTTGTTTCTGGAGAAAAAAAATATATTTTTTTTACTTTTAACATTTTAATGTTTATTTTTTCCCAAAAAAATAGCACTTTTTAGGGATATTGTTTACATGGAGGCAGTATACTATAGAGGTGGTAATTAGAAAGAGCTTTTACACCAAAATGCTTCTTTATGATAACTAGTTGTGTAGGTGGCAGTGTTTATTAACGGTGCAAATGTAGTACATGGGGTTGACACACATAAAGAGGGAGCAGCAGCGACAAGATCTAAGGTCTTAATATACTGCTGGGTCCCTTGCTTTTTTAAATGTTTGTCGTCGAGTAAAAAGAAGCGAAGAGCAAAACATGGAAGTAACGTAGTTGAGTTTAATGGGCATGTCGTAAACTCGGGATTTCGGGATAATAAGATGATCCTGAACCACATAACTCCGATGCGGATGGATCTGTATGTATATATGTAGGGGTGAAATGTTTATATTCCGGTTTATACACTCACACATTCACATATTACTACTTTATCTCTGTGGGTTTATAAAGTTATGCCATTATGCAGTAAATATGATGAAATGGCTATTTTTAACTTTCATTATGATGTGTGCAGTTTTTTGTTTTGCTCAGCTCAAGATCCATTTGAATAAAATTGTATTTGTTTTTATGACTGACTAATATTTATTACTATGCTTAGCATTTACATAATAATTAATTTAAACTTTATAGCATCTGGAAGAATAATCTGTAGAATTAATTTAAGTTATATATTTTGTTGAAGGTGCAACCATGGTGCAACCCTTAAAATTCAGAAAACCGTTTTTTGTTAAGCAAAAAAAGTGTTTTAGGTCTTATGCAACACAAAAATCAGAAACTTTATTTCATGTTGATTCTGCCTGAAACTAAAATACAAGCGTTTATTTGCGATCTGCTCGGGAGTGTAGGTATGCGTATACAGTTTATTCTGTTTCGGCGTTCGTTGTTCGTTTCTAGTGGCAAGCATAGCGCTTACGTCGCCGACGTAAACTTTAACATTCAAAATTGACGCCTAGCACTAATTTGCTTGCCTACTGTTCGTTCGCCCGTACATATTCACTTTTGGCGCCTACTTCCCCAAATATATTTACGTATGTGTGTGAATGTGTGAGAGAGAACCCAAAGCTAACACTGACTGACTACATTATAAGGTGGAAAGTTAGCTTAAGCTGCCTGCAATGCAGCTTTCGCCACCCACCCACCGCATGATCGAAGTCTGTCTATGTGTACGAGAATTCGGTGCGATGGAAGCCAGGACTGGAATGTTTATGCGCCGGCGAAATTATGGATTCGAAATTCAATCAGCGACTCTTTTAATTCGTAATGCACGTCTTTATTATTCATCCGATGCATATTGCGAGACTTGTTGGCCCGCGAGCGATTTGCCGAAATTTTCCCCGGCTGCGGCCGCTGTTCCGAATCGGAAAGTAGCGATAAGGCGATCAAAAATTTAACTCTCGCCGCTCGCCCAACTTTTCCATCTATCGTCGTCATATCGGTCGGCACGTTGGGCTTTTTTCATTAAAACTTGTTTTTCCGCTTCAATGGGGCATTTAGTTCTGCGGAAGTGTTATCTGAAGGGTTTTGGCCATTGAATCGAACGAACATTGTTGTTACTGCTTCCTTGCTCTCTCGGTAAATTCTGTTGTGCGCTGCTAGCCACTAGTGCCACCGGTGGCTCTGCACTTGTTGCTTTTCTTTTTCGAGTGCACTATAGTAGTGGCACAACAGAAAGATCGATCGCGTTGACAGTTTTCGTTGGGAATGATAAGAAAACCGCAAATACAAACCAAAAAAAAAAAAACTGTTAAGCAATATTTCTTGGGTACCTATAATTATTTATTTGGCAAAATTAATTGCATCATTTTAGAGCTTGTACTTTTACTTTTTGATGTTTTTTTTTTTATTGTTTATTGGTTAATTCGCTTCAGAAATCGTGTGTTGCCTTGTCATTCGTTGTTTGGCTGTGAACTTCTATACGGTCCATTAGTCGGCAATACGCGCCAGACAATAAAGTCGTCACCTTGACTCGTTTTCATTCCTTTCGCGGCCTACCGAAGGAATCCAACGAAAAATTATTTCCATTTAGTATTGCTTTATGTAATGTGGTGGTGGTGGTGGTGGTGATCGATGAGATTTGGGATATAGCGAAATTCGTGCCAAGGACTGCGAAGACTCTTTTTATTGCCGCCTTACGCTCGCCATTTAAAAAAACGACCTTCGACGGTCTGCGCTCATCGTTCATAAAACATCGCACACCGGTTGGCCTTAATTTCAATGTTTCCAATCGGACTTACTTACACACACACACAAACAGTTGTTACTGAATATTACATGAAGCATTATAAGAACGCTATAAGAAAAGAACACAAAAAACTATAGTGTAAATGTTTGTATTTTCTAGTCCGAACAAATAGTAATTAAATTGATTTCTTTTTCCTAATGGCCTCGTATAGTTTTCGGCGAACAGAAGCGACAAAGGTCGTCGAACCAGTTGTTAATTCGCTTAATTTAGAAACCAACAATAAGCTTGATTTTAATTGCTTGTGCTCGCTGTTTGCATTTAATGTTGTGAAGACGCGAACTTCAAACTTCAATTTCACGACGCAAAAGTAAATCCACTAATTGCGATGTCTGCCACCCTCCTCCTCCACTGTATACACAAACTACTATGTATTTATTCAATCACTGCAAAAATCGTTATTTATTTTTAACGATGTTTACATGCAACGTTTGAGACAATAAAACGGTAATTAGTTTAATCGATTTGCGTTCGTTTTACATGTATACCTACACCTATACACGCATCTGATGCGCTTTTGCATTCAGTTGCAAGCGAACGCAAAAATAAAAGTCCTAATTGAAAATCAATTTTAGTTGTCCTGTAAATCGTACAACTAATACTCGTGCTGTACAATGCGTAATTTACATTATGTATGTACACTTAAATGTCAATCTTTGCAGTTGTAAATTTCATAAAATGTCTGTCGGGCATTTATTATAAAGCGTCGATATTGCGGAATAAAACGCATCTGTTTATATGGACCGGAGAGCGGTATTACTGCACTATCTCGTAAAAAACGGGGCTGTTTCTGTTGTGTTCGCCTATACCGAAATGCTATTTATGTGCCGGGATCGACAATTTTATGTCGATGTTTATATTTTTTTCGAATCTGCTGCTGCGCTCCAAAAACAAAAAAACAAACTCGAGGCAAATTTATTAAAAATGCGCTTGCAAATCAATACACTTGGACTCGTAACTTTTTTACATTGTCTGATGTTCTGAATTGGTTTCATTGCTTTACTCTGGGTACACATTAATTTTCAGTTCTGAATTTTTCCGAATTTTTTTTGTGTGTGTGTTTTCAAATTTTTTTATCTGTATCTACGTTAAACTTTTGGCAATTTTGGCAAACAACAGGCAATTTCAATTATAGAAATAGCAGAGGAAAATATGTAATTGACGTCTGCGGTTTTCCTCTGCATATGATGCACTCAGTGTAATGCCCGGCGCCTGCACTCCGTTAACCGCCGCAGCCGTCCGGACGTACAAACACTGTAAATAGTTATGTTAATTTGCGTATAATATTGATGAAGTGCTTCGGTGCATCGGTTGAAACAGCAGCAATAGCGCCAGTTATTGATCATCTTTGTACACATTCATATTTTACATATACAGGGTATTGCACGTCGCTTTCGATAATAGGAAATTATTTGAAAATTTTGATTTAATTTTTTCCTACTGCCAATTGAAATGTTTTCTAAAAATTTAAAATTCTTAAATGATATTTTTTAATGAGGAGTGCCTTTTAACTTTTTTTAATCGTAAAATTGCTTGCTTTTATGCAGCAAAGCCATTTGAAAGATATTAAATTTGATTTTTTTTTTAATATTTGTTCTGCTAATGGCAGCTCAGCTAAATATTGCAAAGATGGAATACCCTGTGTACATATTGCGTAGGTATTTCGAATCAAGGGTTGCTTGCTTGTCATCAACAACAATATTTCGTGAACGTGGCACGATCTAATCGGAGCGACTATGTACTTGTGATCCTTGGAAATCCCTGCCAATTATACGCGGGCGCCCTTTTCGCAACACCCGGCCCTCGTGCGACGACGGCAAAATTGCTAATATTAATTGAAAACAAATAGATATCGCCTGCACAGAAACATCGTGGCGCGCGCGTACACATTAATTTGTACCTGCCGCTAATCGGTTGCTAATTAAATTTCCGTATCGATGAATCACGCCCCGTTAGCAGTGCACACACACACACAGCCACTTACGCACATTATAACGTGTCTGTTTGCATGCATTACCATTGCTTGAATTGCATATGGGAGAATGCATTATACGTGCACCTATATCTCTATATGTATGCATAATGCATTCGAGTATAGTATGGAAAGTATACAAGCTAAGTGAGCAAGGATAATGAACTTGACTGTGAATGGTTTTTGGGTGGGTGGTTCGACACTCGTGATAAATGCATATACATGGAGGTCTCGCCAACGCGTCCAGACGTTTCTTGTTTTCTGTTATTGGTCGTTTCCTTTTTGCGGCGAAAAAAAAAAATGTCAAACGTACCAAGCACTCCTTTTTCTTCGCGCAAAATTTACATTTATAAATGCAAATAACAGTTTGTCAAAATGGAAAATGGCAAAGTGGCGTGTCTGTCGGGTGTTGATTTGAAATGGTGTGACGAGTCAATAATTAATTATTTTGCGAATGTGGGTGCGCGTACACGCGGTGTTAATATTGCAATCTTGAAATTCAAGCTTACATACCTCCTCCCTATCTGGATATTAAATGTAGTGTACGAGTATAGCTGCTACTACATATGTAATATGCGACTCTACTTGTTTTGGGGTCTGGTAATTGCAACCCTTGAGCGTTAATGCGAGTTTTCGCTTGTCTACAGGTATACAGCATAAAACGGCCATATATTGTGTGTGATAGTTGTAAAACATAAACTGTTTGCTTGAAATCTTCTTACACTTGTTTATTATTACTTTTGTTGTTTCGTTAATAATAATCTTTAATATGTATTAAGTTTATTAAAAGTTTAATCTTAATTTTAATGAAATTTTTCTTCTTCAATTCCGATTTGTTCCCAAAAAAAGTTTTATTATTAAATTTTCATTTTTGCTTTTCTTTTATCGCAGGAAAATTAAAAAGTAATTGAAGTAATGTTCTTCCCGCCATTATTCGTTAAGATTGTTTTTCCACTGCTAAAAAAATAAGTCTAGAAATGGCTAGAATTTACGTGTACGTTTATTTATTTACGTAATATTGTAAAATCTGACATGGGAAATCTAATATTTTGCTTCGCAAAGAGATATAACACGTGTGTTTGCTCAGTGGAAATATGCCGTGTATTTGCACAGGTATGTCATCTTATTCTTCAGATCCTTCCTTTCCTCTTAGGGCTGGCGAGCGCTTTGCCGTTGCTTTTCCACCGCCGCACACGCACGCACCAGATCCTAATCGTTTTCGCAGAACTATAAATTTCCCCTTTTAAATCCGGGCCCTTCGCATCCGCAATCCGAACACTTCTGCAGCGGGATGCTGATGATATTAAATGGAAATCTTCTCATATACCAACCGAGAATACGTCATTTGGGGGTAGTTGCGTCTTTCGCCTTGCGATTTATATCTATGTGCTCCTATAGGTATGGACATTACGTGGATCTATAAATGTGCAGGGGTATTAGTGTGGTGGTTCAATTTACGGACCTTCGTCGCAATAATCAAAATCTATAACTCTTTAAATAAGCGCGGCTATGTGGGGAGCATAGCGTAGGGCTTGTTCGTGCGCGGATGAATAGGCAAAGCGAACGCGAGCAGATTGAACGGGCAAGCAACAAGTCTGATCGATGCCGGAAATACGTGCCGAACCGTTTCCTATCGACCCGATGACCCCGGCAAGTACTTGCGACTACTGCCGTACAGTTGAACGACGCGTTCAGGAAACGGTCCATCTCGATGTCGTTTCGATGCTGTTTCCTGTGCGCTCTGCCGATGTTCTCTTCGATGTCGCGCGGTCCCCAAGATCGTGAACAGGTTTTGTTAGTATCATTCGATGACTTTGGAAACGTTTCCCTTGGTTATCCAATATCTAAATGTTGCTTTTTATCAACTATATGAACGTGAAACTTCTTCTTTGAAGTTTCACAAGGGTCTACTAGGATTAAACATGCGACCTGAAATACTTACGGGTTGCCTTTCTAATATTTTGCTTATTTTAGGATATATTTTTCTATGCTTTTAATTTTTGTGTTCGTTATTCCGAGAAAATTTTGTTTTTGCGTTTTATTAACGTAATAAGAATTATATTGGTTTAGAACAGTTAATTAAGGTGTTATTACAAGAGTGATTTAAATTTGAACTACTTGCTCGCGGAATTTTATGATCATTTCAATGTAATTGCAGTTGTAAAATCATGTAAATTTAATGAACCGCTTCCAGTATTGATACCAATAAAGGCCAATTTGAAATTTATTAATATTTCTGATCACATTATTAATTTTAACAAATTAATTAACCATAAATTATACTAATATTTCATTATTTTAATTATTTTCTAAAACTAAAACAAAAAACAAAATTTAAAAACAATAATCACAAAAATTTCAACTAATAAATAAACTTATTTAAAAGACGATCACTTTGTGTACTTATTTTTATACTATATTAAAAAAAATAAAGATTATTTCGGGGGCGGCCCAACAAAGTGAAATATTGTACTCATTCATTCTTCATATTTTTATTAAGTCTACATTTCCTAATCTATTGCAAAATGCGAATAAACGAACGCGAAGCGAGCGAACGAAAAATTTATGTTTGTGTAAATACGCGGCCGATCCTGCGAGATGACACAATCTGTCCATCTTTTATTTCGCCCCGAAATGATTGATCGCGCCTCTCGTTCATCAAAACTTCACCATTATATTATTGCATTATTGACCGACGATTTATGGCTTCGTTCTCGCATAAATCAGTTGCCTGTAAATCGCCGTTTATCGCATTTGTCGCACTAAACTTGCTTATCATGCAAGTAATTGCGCAACTTATATTTCCACCGCCCCCAATAATCCTTGCGCTTGCTTTTTCTACCTGAGAAAACCGTTTTTTTTTTTTATATATACTACATATATTTATAAGAAGTATTTGAAGCTCACAGAATTTACTTGGATTGCCTTTAGGGGATGCGGAGCACGAAAAAAAAAACCAACAATGGTTATTCCCTTTTTCTTTTAGTATTATTATCTTGTGCTCTCTTTATTAACGCTCGTTTGGTTTATTTAATTTTCAAGAGCCTGCTGCTCTTCGGGCACACAGCTCGCGCAAAAGTGTGTATCTACCGAAAACAAATAATTTGCAAAATAAACACGTCGCCGAAAGTGCTTTTAAAAAGTTTGCTCTTTTTATTAGACGGGCAATTAAATGCGCGCAATAAAACGCAGGTATAGGTACTATACTATATGGTGTATAAGCGCGTACTTAAATTTTTGTGCGCACGAAGTGCCACTGCTACTTTTCGCGAATATTCTTTATAACAGCAGCGAGACGACGTCCATGAAAAAACCAAATCGTTTTTATTGTTAATAAATGTTTGCTTGCGGTGCTTTTATTTCCACCATCTACACTTTGTTACCACTTGCGTGCGCTTAATGTCTGGGATTAGGAAATTGGGCGAAATAAAAATAAGTCAATTAAAACGGATAGGTAAGAGCGATGCCGTTCGACGGAAATTTATAAATATACACCTGAGCAACGAACGCTGCTCGTTTGAAGATGTGAGAAGCGGATGTTGCACCTTTCGAAAAAGTGACACATCTCTCTCAGTATATAGATTCAATTCAAAAGATGCTAAAATAAAATTGTCCACTCGGCCAAAAAAATAAAGTAAAAAATGATCACCGAAAAAAATTCGTTAATATACACATAACGATCGTTGATTTATGAGCCAGCAACAAGTTCTTGTGTAACTCTATAGTCATTCTTCTTAAGACCTTTAAAAGTCAACGCTTTTAGTTAACCGCGCGGTTCTAATGGGGAAAGAATTCTCGGCGCAAACAACAATTTGTCGTGAAATTAGTAGTCGCGGTTTTAAGGAACTGGAAAATTTTCGCAATCTCGCCGAGCACAGTTTAATTGCTCGATCAATTCCTTGTTTTTACTACATCCTGTAAATGCGTCTAAGCATTTTGACCTTCGGCAACAGCTCGTTCTTCGCGCTGAATACCCGTTTCTAATGTTGCGGACATTGCGAGAATCCTTGAACTTGCTGGCTTGGTTGCACACAGAGAGAGAATACACGCACGGAACAAAAAGTACACGGAATACAGAGATAGGCAATAGAAATTGTAGCGTTGCAAATGAAATAACAACATTGTTAGCGAGCAGCAGCGCGCATTGTTATAAGCTTATTTTTAATTTGGATCGTAGTTTTCGTCGTTAATTACAATTAGTCTATTTTGCGGCTACCTGGTACTTTCGTTAATTATCTTGCCGGCGAATGCAATTACCGTCGAAATAACAAAGGCTGAATTTGTTTTTAAAATGCGCGGTAATTAAAATTCGGTGGCGTGCGAACTGTTGCATTTTGTTTCCCTATCTATACTATACCATTTTTCCCGTTTCCTCTCTTTCTCTAAATATTTAAATTAGTTCTGTTTTTTGTTTGTTTGTCTTTTGTATCTTAAAAATACTCTGTATATTGCGAGAAATAATTAATTTGCTAAATTAGCCGAATTTGCCAAGTAAACGATTCGTTTTGCTTTCAGGTGAGGACATTAATTATCAAAGACGAAATTGGCAAACGCCGGTATAGCGTATATAGGCGTTTCCGCAGCAGTATGTATATTATTCATGTAATGTATCTTCGATTTCAACCCCTCTTGACCCATATACTGCTCGCCGGCGGCGACCTTAAGCCTTTACAATTGCATTAACATATTATGCATATTCGATATTAATATATTAAGAGCTAAAGCAGCATTTAATATTCTCCACTGATATTTGATATAATATAGGCGTGGGTCATACCCAAGAGTCAAATTTAAGGGTTGTTGTTTCCATATAAACAACGTTGGATTATATTTTAAAAAAATGTTTCTTTTTTCCGATAACATTCATTATCGTAAATGCGTTTCGGTTACAAAAACAAAAACAATTAACGTACAATAAAAGGATCGTGTTCTGTAAATATTGAAACGACTTTTTACACATACACTCTATCCACTTATATAGATAGAGTGAATAAACATGCATGGTACGTTTGGAGACGGAGAAATCGGGCAATTATAATTATGCCTGTTGAATTTTTGATATCCTTTGTTTTCTATCAGGCTTAATTCACTGAGCTTCCTTTGCATTTTCTTTTTTTTTTTCTTTCTCGTAACCTTAAACGCGGACTTATTTACTAATGCTTTTCGTAATCGTAATTACATTAGAGTGTTTTCAAAGTATTTCTCTACTGTTAATTGAATTAAAATGAAATTGAATTTTTATTCGTTTTTATACTTTCTATGTACTAGTATATTGAAACGGTCTTCGTGGATTAATTATCCAATTAATCGTTCGTAATGTTTGATGTTTGTAATTCGAAGCGTTCGCAAAATTCACGCGTGATTATTTCGTTGCGCTTTTTTCTCTCGTTATTAATCCGCTGCAAAATTAATTAATTCATGAATGTTTAATTAAAGTCTCTTTATACGGGTATAAATACACCTAATAATTATTTATTGCCTGGCGAAAAATAACAGGGAAATTATATGTTGGAATGGTCTTTTTTTTTTTTTCTTTTTGAATTGGCTAAATCGTTTTAAATTTGCACGTCAAATAATTGTTTTTTTTTAATTACTTTTTAATTACTAAAATGGAGTTGTGATTGCAATTTTATTATTGTGTATTTTTTTAATTGTAATATTTATTTTTTTATTGTGAGTAGTGTTCTTATATTTGCAAAATTGCTATTGAATAATTTAACCCTTAATAATCTTCTTAAAGAGAAGTCAATATAATCCAGCCATAAAATGTTCGGCTTTATCGGGGTATTTTCAGTAAAGAGAGGCCATAAAGTCGGTGAAATCGTGTCTACCAAAAACTAAACGTTCCTTGCAGACGATGCCCACCAAAAAAAAAACAGTGGTAGCTATTTTACCAACATGACGGGGGCGGCTAAGCAGTTTCGACTTTCAGTTTATGCGACGTATAAATTGGTATCTCTGTAGGTTGCGTAATTAATGTCCGTACGCGTAAGGTGACTAGCGTTGCATACGAATCACACCGTTTGCATCATTGGCGGCGGCTGCAATATTGCAGAATCGGGAGCGCAGGGAGATAATTGGCGAGAAGGGAAAAGTTATTCGCATGCTACAGGTACATAGATAGATAGATGGAAGGAACAAATGGGCGTCAGACGTGCTTTGCCGCATTTCTCTTCGCGCCCGTCTCTTTTCCGACTAATCTCTTTCTGATTGCACAACTTTGACACAGGTAATGCGTACTGTTTTTGCGTATGTTGTTTGTTAGGAGTTAGGACATGGCCATCACACACCGCGTTCACTTCTATTACGTGTTTGCTTACGTATTTTTCACTTTTCATATTGCTTTTATATTTTTTTTTTCTTTAATCTTTTAGTTTTTAGTAGCATTCTCCATCAGTGATAAATATTACATTTTTTTAAGTTAATTATTTTTTTAATCAATGTTTTTTATGTTCTAATATGCAGGGTATTAATTTTCTAAAAGTAGTGATAATTTCCTTCCTGTGTTTGTAAGATGAAGAAAAAAAAATGCATTTCTTTTATTAATTTCTTAGTTAAACAGTTGCAATTTTCCGAGTATTTTCACTTTTGCTTGACATAATTTTCCATTTCTGTTGAATGTGCGTTAAGAAAATGCTACATTACGCACCACTCAAAGGGACAAATATAACGAAAGCCAAGAGAAAGGAAAATTCGCGAGCTAGAGAGGATTTTTATCCGTTGGAACTCGGTTCGAATGCAAGAAGATAGGGTGTACTTTTATTCATTCTGGTCGCTTTAATTATAATACGGCATTATTCTTCGGCGACACTTTGCACGCCACCAAAATGGAAGGAAATAATCTGCCGAGCAGCCTTTCGCATTGTTTCTCTTCTCGTGTGCGCGCGGGGGCCCACCAGAGAAAAGAAAAGCGTATGTCTTCTCTTTTTTTTGTATTTTGTATAGCGTCGCCGTTGCGGTCGCCTCGGCGCTCTCTCCTTCTCTTCCTCCTTTTCTTTTGTGGCTCGTCAGTGGCAATCAAGAGTCTTGCCATTAATTGTGAAAGCACAATGGTGGCCGCCTTTCTCTATATGACGGTGTTGGCGGCGGCTGTGTTGGTGTTGAAGAGGGTTGCCGGAATATGGCATCTTCAAATCTCGAGTGCAGTAATTTAGAAATGGGGTTGTTAGAACAGGGAACTTGTACCTTTGCTGTCTTTTTTTTCTCTTCTGCTCTCAAGTACCTTTTATTTTGGTAATTTGGTCATTTTATTTTTTATTTTTCCGTTGGTACTGTTTTTGAAAACTTTAAGAAAGTTTTATTTTGTAATTTTTCGTATGTTTGTGTTCTTTTATTAAATATAAAGAGGGTTGCATTTCCTATTACATAATTCCCGTGCCAAACATTTATTTATTAACGTGTGTTGTGGCATAAGTGGCAATAAATATCAATGAATTTAGGAGACGTCCTTCTTTCTAATTTATGTCCCGCAAACAGGCCGAAAATTTAGTGTTGGCGCGCGAGAGCTTTCGACGCACGGCAAATTGCTATTTTTACGGCTTCCTCGTTTGAATTGATTGCGCTTCTTAATGCGAATGAATCGCTTGTTTCTTTGCTCTTCGCCCCCCTTAACCTAATATTCTTTCACGTGCAGACCTCTAATGAAATACAACGCGAATGATTAATTAGCGATACTATTAAACATATTGTTTGTTGATTTTACGCTTCCCGCCCGCCGCCTCCACACGAAAAATCCGATTGTTTTCTTTGAAATTAAATCTAGCATTTGCCACCGGGAAACCAATTATTATGATTTACGACTTGTTTTCCATACTTACTTGCTTCTCAAAACGGCAGCATAAATTAGCTTTTAATTGTGCATCATACATATATTATGAAATATAAGCAGGTTGTTTTTTTAATTCGTTTATTTTTATTTTTTTTGTTAGAATTATATTAAAGTTTTTTTTTTTTGCTTTAAGGATTTTTATGCAAACTTTTTTACGGTTTTTCTTTGGGTGGGATGAACACGACTTTGCTACGTTTTTAGAGAAGGCGGTTTTCCTCATGGGAAAACAGCTTTCGAATTTTGTTTATCTAATTGAAAGGTAAAAACCTAGCTGTAAAGGCAAACTGCAAATCATCCCCCTTGAATTTTTTATGTGCTGACTATAAAAACTTCTATGTAAATAAGAAAAAGGAATTTTTTTCGTTTTGTATGAGTGGTTTTGTTTTAAATTTTCAGTAAATTTCACACTATTACCGAAAATAATAATAAATTACCACTTTCTAATTGCTTTCCCTCTAATTCAACAATTGTGTTTATTTTCCCCCGGAAACAAGAAAAGCCTTGCAAAGGACAATACTATACACTAATTGGATAGGGTGTGAGGGATACAAGGCACGCGAGTGACACCTGTAAATTAGCTAAGGGTTCTCGCGCCACTAATGATCGGGGGCCAAACACGCGAAAACTGCCAGAAACAAGCCATCCACCTCTCCTTCTTCTTCTTCTTTCTTATTCATACGACTGCGTTTCTCCCGTCGCTTGCACCGCAGTGTGTGTGTGTGTGTGTATGCGCTTGTGTCCCCTGCTCATCGCTTCATTATTGTCGTTGCGTCGGTGTGTATGTATCTGTGGTGGTCTCTTCGTTTTTCCGAAACACTCCGTACTCCATCGCCAACAGCAACCTACCCCTTTGGCTTGCGTTTGTATTCGTTTTACCGCAAACTAATCGGTATCTAGGTGGGACGACGCGGGCAAACAATCGCCGCGTCAAACGAATGCCTGTTCTGTTACTTACCAATTCAACCGGAACTCCACGCAAACAAATAAATGCTCTTCCGCAAATGTCCATTAATGGAGCTCTCCGCTAATTAATTATTATCTCTGGTGTGTTTAATTTGACAATTTTGTTCGTTTTAATTGTAGATTTTTCCTTTTTTTTTTTTTGGACTGTGAAAATTGTGTTTACTTTTTTATTGGAAATAACAGCAATATCTGGGAATTTATTTCTTCCATTAACTGCAATCTGGTAAAATTTATAATTTTTCCGCTTCATTAAATAAGGTTTACTTTTTTTTCTTCTTCCGGTGTTGTTAAACAGCAAGTTAGCATTCCGTAGTGTTCGAGGGCTGCTTGCACTCGATAAGGTTGTAGGGCACTAAGCGATACTACAAGCGTATAGTTGGCTTGCAGCGCACACATATCAGGTTATCAATAATAATTAGATAAAGTCAAATTAAGTGCTTTCCCCTATATACCCTACGTATGTGAACCCACAGTTGCAATGGTACTTACCATTTACCCCACTATCATATGTGTTCGTATAGCCACAGACGCTTTTCCGATGCCGTGGCGGAAGCACTATAAACGCGCAAGTAACTTATGAATTATGGAAATTTGCTTGCCATTTACTTATCTGTACTGATTTATCATTTTATTGCTATTTATTTTACTGGGTTTTGCAGAATACTTTTCTATTTTATTCTTTTCTTTTATACGTATAATTTTAAAAGACTTTTATTGCGGTAAAATGCGACAAACCAGATGGTTGATTCGGTCGTTGGTTAGGATTTGGGGTTTTCAGCTGGGGAAGTCTAAACGACTCTCTTCGTTCTGGAAGAGAGCGGAAAGCGCCCCGCGCACAGATTGCCAGCGACTCTTTGCACACCAGCACTTTCGGCTGCTTAAAACACCAAAGTGTTGTTAATTAAGCCCGAGCACACGTCCCTCAAGTAATTGTTTTTAAAGCAAACTCCCCGGAGCGAAATTCCCAACCATTTTTACTTCTTCTTCTTCTTCCCATCGTGTTGCGGCAGTTTAAACTGGCTCCAACACTCTTTAATTAAGTAATTGTTTTGCATAATTAATTTCATCTGAAATGCCCACTTTTAACGAATAATATGTACAATGAAATATAGTAAAATGTCTAAATTTTTATTTAATTTTCTTTTTCAACTGTGCACCTTAATGATTTTTAATGATTTAAGCTATTTAATGAATGAGTGAAGTTTAAGAGATTAAGATTTTTCCCGTATTGTTTTGCATGTTTCGTCCTGACTGATGTGCTCGTGCAAATCCTTTTGCAACAATTTGCATTGCGTTTCGCTTCTGCGGCTTCCTCTCCTCTCTTATATTATGTAAAAACAATTAAGTGGAATCCGCGCTGGGATCTTTCGACTTCCTGCGGCTTGTTTGTTCCATTTCGCCTATTATTTTATTAATCTTATAATACACAGCAGCAGCGTTGTAAAGAGAACTATAGATGAAGGACCGGAGAGGGATAGAGATGGAGCGCGATGGCGTACAGAGCGGGGAGCGAAATATGTAACGTTGCGCTTATTGCGGTTGCGAATCGTTTCTCTTGCAATCTGCGCGCCGCACGCTCCGGAAATTTCAACACTAAATACCCAAAGATTCACCCAATAATAATTCATGTGTGTTTTGTTTGCTCTGCTACTTGCTGCTGCTGCTGCGTGTTCGATGAAAGAGACGCGGCGGCGGCGGCTGCTGCGGCGGTTATGCAAAACAACAGGGCGTAATTAGTGTTTATCTATTCATGGCGATGGGTGTGAAATGTTTTGGCCCCTTTGTTGTTCTTTCTTTATTTGCATTTCAATCATCGCAAATAGTAAATATTACTTATTTATAGGTTTCGGATTGAAGATTTGTTTGTTTTTTTTTTTTTTTTTTTGATGGGGGCGATGTGTTCAAAGTTTTATTCAATTTATCATTAGTTTGATTGGAAACTTCCTAATAAATTTATTACATGTTAATACATTATCGTTTATTAAAAAAGTTGGGGTATACAATTTCAATCAAAACTTATAACTTTATATACGTGATAGCCGAAGTTACATGGAAAGAGGATAAAGGAAACCAACCCTCTAGTAAAATAACTTATTTGTTCGCGTATTTGAAGTAAATTACGGCAAATTTCAATAAAAGTTCCTGAATTGCCTGGTTTTTTTTTTGCTTAACTTATGAAGCATTTTATTTACTTTTTTTTTATAAGTTAATTTATTTTATTTTTTTCATTATACGAGTAGATGCCAATAAATCATGTATTTTACATTATATATTTTTAATATCCCATATGAGCAATTTATTAAATTATAGACTTTTGAAATCAATTTATTAAATTGTTTAATAATATAAAAACAATCTTCTGAAGTTCTTACTAATTTAAGAAACAAAATTTAAAAGGTATTTGCCAACCGGAGATCCAATTTAAAAGTTTATCACTTATTACTTTACTTATATAACTCGAAAAGTATTTCCAATATTAACAAATTAAATAAATACTTTTTTGTAAAGAAGTAACTTAGCGTAATTACATTTTTAAGTAATTACAAAACCGGACTAGGGGCGGTTATCAGCAACGTCGGGTGAAATAAGAAAAAGGGAAGAAAATGACGTCACGGCTGGTTTTGTCTGTTTATTTGGGCAAATTGAATCGTCCTTGCCACTTTCGCCAAGTTTTGATAAATTTACATTAATAAAGTTTTCGCATTGCTCGCCCAAATACAAATGGGCGTCCCTCAGCTCATACTTGTTCTTCCACAATACTAGAAGAGTCACTGTTCTGTTTGTGTTAGTGGCCGCAGATGATTTTTGGCTGCCAAACCGTTGTTCAGATTAAATAATTTTATCTGTTGCAAATAATAATTCTGCGGTAGTGAAGGTATAAAATCGTAAGAAAGAGTCATTATATAGGACTTTTGCGTCTAGCCGACGTTGTTTGAAAGTTGATAAAGAGCTTCGTTGAGTTGACGACGTCAGTTAGTCCGGGGAAGCATTTAAATTGAGTTGTTTTTGCCGCCGCGAATGCGTTTAATTGCGTAAAACGTTTTAATTGGCTTCGGAAGAGATTTCCATTTTACTAAGCGATACAACCGCTAGCGCTTTTTACTCCTCTACCAGTTTCTTAGGCTCGAACAAAGTTAAAGAAATGCTATTTATATGTAATAAAATCGGAGATTTGTTTTTTTTTTGTGTTGATGCGGCTGATGAAAAGCGAATTTTGCAATTAAACTGGGCAATATAAGGTAGAGACAAAAAAAGAAAAATTAAGCCGCCCCCGGAAAGTGATTTGCATTTTTATCGCACGCGTTTTTTTGCCCGCTCGACTTAATCCCTCAAAATACCTCTCTCTCTCTCTCATTGAATAATAATAATAATTGTTATTATTTGAAAACGCATAAATCAAGATTTAGAAAAACCATTTAGTTTTTCTTGTCTCTCTCTTCGCAATGATTAACTATGCATTTCCGTTTTCCGGATTTATATTTTTTTTATTGCAAAATACAGTTGCAATATATTTTTTTAAATTTTTAATTAAAATTGCCATTACTGTTGCATATGCTTTTTTTTATTGCGGTTTTGCTTGCTTGTTTTTTTTTTATTATGGCAGTGGTGAAATTAGCCGTCTAGTCCTCGCTGGTACCGAAACTCGAAAAATGCTCGCCAATATATTTGGAATTTTCATTATAATCCTGGGTGTATTTTTTCATATTAAAATTTGCAAGTTGTGCTTGCTTGAATATTCGGAGGGTGGGTGTGCGGGCGGCTGGATATGTGCATATAATAGGATTTAATATTTGCTGGTGTTTCGGCATGCAATTCATTGTTGTTGCATGTGCACACAGCGAAATGATTACGCAGTGATCTCTGTTCCTTTGACCTTACAACCCCCGAGTTGCATCAAGTCTATTCTGGGCACCTTTGAGTGCCTCGTAATAACAATTGTCCTGACCATCGTCAAAGGAAACTCTGCCAATAAAACTAATCGTAATTCGGGAGCTGTTGATTGCGGTCCCAGCTGCATTATTAGAACCTGTTTGTTTTGTGAGCGCGTGCAGCATCTCTGCAATATTGTACCCATTATACCTGTATACAATGCATCTCCCTATTTATACCATTTCGCTCCTAATATGCTCTGTTTGTATTTTAAAGTTTTCTTATTTTCTTAAACTTGGTGCGTTTACAGCCTTTTATATGTCTGCAATAAAAATAAAATATGGATAAAAACAAAATAGGAACTAGCACGAGTATAATAAAGTTTATGAAATGCTGATCCTGAAAGTGATTTAAAGACTTATTTTCTCTTTAAATAATCGCCTCCAGGGTTTCCTACTTCAATTTCCCCAAAGCGTGTGTATTTATTTTTCGTTATAAAGTAAACTATGTAGTCTCAAAGTGGAATTTTGTTCGTCGCGTCCCTGCGTGATTTTAAGGAAGCGCCAGCAACAGTAGCTGGCGGAGAGCAATCCCAATTTTCCCGTTATCCTGGCGCCCATTGCAGCTGTTCACACACACGTGCCCACTTTAACTATACGCACAGAAACTGTCCGTCTACTTGGAATGTTTACGCAACAGTAGTTTCTATCAAATATAGTTGTTCTAACCCTTTGTTTTTAATACTCTTTAAATATTCATTTTGCATTTTATCTCAATATTATATTTTTTCTTATAATTATTGTGTTAAATTTGAGGGTTTCTCTAGAGAAGATTTTTTATTTGGAAAGAAAAAGTGCAATTTAAGCGGATCAACGTAGATTTAATACAGAATGGGGACGAAAAATAACGCATTATTCGACTGAAATTAATTTTACTTAAATCTCCGCTGCTATTTTTACTTGGCGATATTAAATTTGCGCGCTGCATCCGTCCATTTTAAAATGTACACGAAAACAATTTTATCCAATGTCCGGATGTAACAGTTGGATCCTCTCTGCATTTAATATTAATTTCTTTTGATTAGTTTTCTCAAAGTAATCCTCTTTGACTGCAATTTTTAATGCTATTTGTGTAATTATTATGTTAATATATCTTATTGGGTGTTTTTTTAACTTTTTTTATTTGGATAGTAGAATTTAGTAGTTAATATGTTTAATTGTACAATATTGTTTAAGTGTAATCCGGACAGGATATGTGTTGAGAATGTTAACTCCATTTGTATACAATAATTGCCAGTTATGGAAACAGTATTAATTTGGGCTTTGTTGCAGGGTGACAATATGATGTCTTGCCATGTACCACTCATCCCGGTTATTCAGCCTCTACCATCCCTTAATACGCAGCCGGATTTTCCGATTCACATAGGAATTAAGGTAAGCGATCCTTGGAATTAGCCGGCACCGAATCCGATCGATTAATTCGGCGCTTTTCACTTGTGCAACCAACACCCCTCCGTGCTCAACGCGGTATTCTTGATGTCCAACATGTAATTGTAGATTTCCGATGTCATTCAAGGATATTGCATGTTAAACGAATCCTTTTGCCCGTCTGCTGTTGCTGCTGCTGCTGCTGCTGCTGATGTGTATGCACTTTGTTTATGCAGCTTAGGGCTTAAACGTTTCAAGTTACCGGCGCAATTTTTTTGCTTCCGCGTTCTTTAAATCCGAACCCTGCGCGCACTTCAATTTCGAAACTTAATATATTCTGCTTGAAAGTTTCCCATTGGAAAAACCCAAACCGAAACACTCACATCGTAATAACAGCAAGAGCGCCGCAGGGCTTTTCACATGCATAGACAACTTACTTAACAACTTTCCGCGCTGGTATATATTTTTCTTCTTGCCTCCGCCGCCGCCGCCGTCGTTTCGTTGCAATATTTGCTCTTGACTCGATCTGCAAAAGTATGAGTAACGCAAGAAGTAACTGCCAGATTTATAAAGTTTAAGCAAATTAACTTTTTTCCACTTCTTACATGCACGCAAGCAAAAACTTCCGAATTCCGTTTGAGGTCACTTTTTTTGCCGCTGCCCTCCAATAACGCTGCGCAACTAATTTGCTTTGCGGCTCGCTTTCTCAAAGGTCCGAATATGCAAAAAAAAAAAATGCATGAGCAGAAACGTTTAATTCCTTCTTTAGTATATGAGCACGCGTAAAAAGAGAGAAAAAAAAAATAACGGGGAAACGCGCAGATTAAAAAGTTGCTCTCTCTCCGAGCTGGCGATTTTATTAGAATTGAAAATAAAAGTTTCCGCTTTTCGTTTTCTTTCCTTCCCTTGTACCTACCACCACGATAATAACGTCCTCGTCCTTTATCGAAGGACTCGAATAACATCGCCGCGACTAATCCTTTCACGGGGAAATAGAACGTTAAAGGAGATGAAAAATGGTCGTTGCGGAGACGCAATCTCGGACGCTACGTACAAGCGACGCTTTTATTATCATCTACCTTATAAAATGCAAGTGACAGATCGGCGGGTTAGAGACGAAGGCCGACAAGGGGAGACTGTAGGTGGAGGCGGCGGGCGCACTGCATCGTGCGTTGGTCACGTAAACTCCACGATATGCTTGCTACTGCCGTCGTCGTTATACTGTTACCGCCGCTAAGTTGCGGTTCGCTTTCCTAATTGATGGATATTCGGCGTCCCGGGATTTACACGCTATGCTATACCATCGTTTCATTGAAATTTACTTTTTGCTTGTTACCTATACAGTATTATGTTAGTTTGCTTAATTGTCGCCGGGTTGTTAACATAATTTTTATAATGTATGTTTAAAAAAAAAGTTTTTTTTTATGTTTTAAGAAAGGATGAAAATTGTGGTAGTGCATGGATTGGGTGTATGTATGAAATGCCCATTCTGATATGATTGGATTTTCCATTTCGTCGTACGAAAAGAGGTTCCTTTCACGAATCAATCTTCTTTTCTATGCATCATCATCGTCGGGCACATGTCAAAGGCACGAACGAGAAGACTCTATGTGTGCAAAGGCTATTATAGGTGTATGGATGAGCTGGAGGTACTCTTTCTCCGTACATTTAGACCTGGGGTTTAAGGAGATATATATCTCGGCGCTCCCTCCTCTTGGTCCATTATATCTTACCTATGCGAAAATAGAGATTAGAATGATGTTTGCAGATATAGTAGTGCAGTGCAAATCAGGCGAAGATTATTATTTACTACTCGTGCAGCATCAGCATTGGAAAACTGCTGAAAATATTTTCTGCAATGGAAAAAACGAGACAAAAAATCTGTCCCAAATTATGATTTACAAATTCATACTTTCATATTTTAATAAATTTTATTGAAACTTTTAGAAATTTGTAAATCATTTAAAATTTTGTTATGAATTTCTTTTTTTTTTTTCATTTCTATTTTACAAGTACATAACTTACATAAAATACAAATTTGTTTGCAGTTTTATGAATTGCACTGCGACTAAGATTTTTTAAAAGTAAGAACTTTTAAATTTCAATTCGTTGGTCTTAAGTCTCGTGCTCGGGCTCTTCTGATATAAACACTATTTTGATTTATTGTATCTCCATATCTTTTTTTTTTTTTTCATCACGGGTATGATTTTAATTCTTAGGTTTTTTGCTCTTTTTTAAAATAATTTTTTTAGACAAGCTGTTAAGATTTGTTTTGTATACAGATTACTATAATTAAATATTAGTTATTGCATTGTTTTACAATATGTAATGATTAAAACTTTATTTAGCTTCTTCCATCTAAGATTTTGTAAAGAAAGGTATATTACAATTTGTGACAGAGGGATCTCAAATCTAAAAGTGTCGTAATAAGACCAATATGAAATTAACTTACTTTAAAGATAAGGTCCTAAAAAATAAAGTACAAAATTATAAAATGGATTTGGGACTTTTAGATTAGTGTGAATTGCCATATATATAGGTACTCCATCCTTAACAAAATAAAATCAGCATTATTTTAAGCTGTCGGGTCTTAAGGGTACAGCATTGTGGTACCACTCGGCAGTGGATAAAAGCGCGCGTAGTGAACCAAACAAGGCAAATCTGTCGTAATCTGGAAATCGCATTCGACATGCCCCATCCTATCTTAACCTAAATATTTGCCCGAGAAGCATCGGAGCGCGAAGAGCCGAGTACCAGAACCGTCACCGCCTCCGCCACCATTAGCATCAATCGGTGCGGCATCCAGAAAGAACACCTACACATATCTACCGTATACACAAACACACACTGAGAAAATGCCGCGTTTGCAAACTTTCCTCTTTCCACTGCTGTGCTAACTGTGCTATCTTTGATTATGAATATCGCAGAAGCGGAAAGTCGAAAAGTTGTTCTTGCTTTTGCAAAGTGCAGTCGTAGAAATATATGTATAATATACAGCCACCTACATGCGCCGGAATATAATATTGGGAGGCGGTGGAAACGGCATGGGGATCGTGTCGACGGCCGAGTAAAACATGGCCATTATCGCGTGCCGCTTTATAAATCAGGAAGAGATTACCACATCTGGCGTAGTTGTGCGGTTCCGGTCGAAGGTGTTTTGCGCGCTCGCGTTCAATTGGGAGAGCCGCTGCTGCCATAACATCCAACGCTACCCTGAGCTATCGTCCTCGAAGGACCTCTCACGCGCTCACTCTCCTAAATCGGGGCCCTAATTTCGAATCCCCCGCGACTTGAGTAAACTAACTTCCGGCCGACGGTTTTCGCGCGCGCTCCTCCTTTTAACTCGAATAAAAATTTATATAAAATGAAAAAAAAAAACTGCATGCAATTTGCAAAGTAATTAATTACGGTTTATTTTTTGAAATGCAATTACTGATGTTTGTCTTTAATCAATTTTTGCGCTAATAGTTTACCTATGCCGTGCTTGTTGCATTCATTTTTTTTTCCAATCGACGGTTTTTTCGATTGGTTTTTGCAACGGCTTCGGCTCCTCTATATTAACGTGATTAAAGTGGGAAGATTAAGTTTTACGTTCGGAGCGGCTAGCAGCTGGGATTCTTATTAAATTTCCAATGATACACTTCGACGAGACCGTATTTTCAGTTGGTTCTCGTATCGGACCCGGTTTTATCCTGTCCTTTTTTCCAACACTGCTTTTCGTCTTTAATGTTGCGCTTGCCGCACGTGTTTCCCTGTACCACCATCAGTACTACAGTGTGGAGCTGTATGTGAAGGCGCCGGTCTCAGCGGCCAACTGCATCTCCATTTTTTAAAGGCAGCGGAGCTGGTAGTGGTAGTGCACTTGCCGCCACCAAACAGCCCTCTGTTGGATGCGGCTATTAGGGCAGGAATGTTTGCGGGTAATAAATTCCGAATGGAAGTCCTATTTTTTATGCCTACATCCGGATATATAAATTGATATTTTATGGTCCCACGGGTTAAGGTACTCTTCTCGTTTTTCTTTCTTTCTTTCTCTCTCTCTCTCTTTATACATGTATCACTGGATTTTCATGTGCGGATGAAGTTTTTTTTTTATTTTCACGGGTTTATTATGTTATTTCTACAAATTTAATGCTGGCTTTTTGATGTCTATTATGCGGTACTTTTTTTACTTTTTATTTTTTGTTGAAAATTAAATTCTTGTTAAAAGTTACATTTTGAAATGATATTTTACATGAGCTTGTCTGTTTTTTGAATTTTTTTTTTCGAAGAGATGCGAACAAAAAATTTAATCAATCACTTTATACCGTCAAATGGATTTCGCTGGATGCAACCAACGGTCCTTTATGCAGTTTCCCTTTTGGCCCGTGCAGCAACTTGATGGATAATTTTTTTTATTAAAAATGATTTGTAAGGCAAAAGTCGTCGGCCACGGCCGGCCCAAAGAATAGACCTACCGCACCTGAAATCCATTTATTGTGCGGACCGACCCAACGTGAATGGGAGAAAGAAGACGGTGAAACCCTAACTGAAGCCTCGGGTAACGAGGAACGAACGATGTTGTGATATTAGATTATTATTGGTAATCTAAATCCGGCGAAATTAGATGAAAGCTTTTCAGCCCTTTTGCAGCCCAAAAGGAGTAAATACCTGCCTGTTACTCGTATGTATACGCGTACATTGGTACTCACATATATGAGGGAGAAGAAGAGAGCTTGAGAGGAGAAAGAGAGAAAGAGGGAGAGCTTAATATTCGGTCGGATTGGAAACCTAATCCTTTACGTTTGCTCGGGGCGCAACACACGCGCAAAAAATTAATAGTAGTATTATTTAGCGTCTTCCGAAGCCGCCCCGAGCAAGAATGGGGTCCATCAAATGAAGTACCTAATGGCGATATAATAATTTAACGGCGCGCAGTAAAACTGAAAACGCTCCTGAAATATTTATTATGTATTAGTTGAATTATTTATGAATCCTTGGGGCGTTACTCGCCTAAAATATTTTACACATAAAAGACCTCTCTTAATGAATTTATTCTCTCTTAATTGAAGTCGTCAAGCAAATTTCGTTAATTAAAATTAGCGCGGCAATGAATTACACGCAGTTTTGCCTCTTTGGAAAAACTGCTAAAATGCGTACACAAAATTAATGATTTTAGTTGAGAAAAAGAATTTTCAAAACCTGTTTTTTTTGTGATCTTTACAAATGGATTAGTTATTTTTAATGTACACTTCGAGCACTATTTGCCGTCGCATTTTATTTGAAGATTTCTTCACGACGTCCCGATTTCTCCTTTGCCTTACAAGAGCTTTTCACGAATGCGACGCTTTTGATTTTAATTGATAATTAATCGTTTTCTTTAAGCTCCTTAACCGATTTTGCCATCGTCGCAAACGATTGTGCAAATCTTTATAGAGAACAGCTAGCTATTCATCTGCTCGTCGAATTAACTCAGCTTTTTTTTTGTTCCTTGTTTTAATTGCCCGAAAGCTTTTTGATAGACACTAACGAAATTCGAGTCGTTCGAAAGAATAAGGCACATTCATTGCGTCTAATGAAAAATTAAATTTTTATGGGTCGTCGAGCACACTTGTCCCATTGATTTCGAATTCGAAATATTTGAACAACTAATTCACATGTACGCATAACAAGTGCCCTATGCACATGCATAATATGCAACAGTGCATTCGTTAAGCAATGGAGTGATTAGTCGGAATGTTAGCAACCTCTCTATAGCTATGCTGATCAGTAAACATGGGCCATTGAAAGCTCCCCGCTTAGTTTAATTGCACATAAATTGAGCAATATCTTCTCGGGAAAAGTTGGTGGCAACTAGCCCTAATGGGATGCATCAAAGGTTTCCAATTCTGCAAGGCCTGTTTGTGCGCCAACGACCGTGTTACTGTATTATGCCATTCAGTAGTTTTTATGCCAATCATATTGCTTGATGTCATCTGTTGAAATGTTCAGCGGATTTGTTTGAAGGTCTATTCATTAAATGAGCTTTTTGACCTTTTTGTGCGTCGAGAAAACTTCCGCAATGGTAATTGCAAATTGCTATGCTTTTATAGTTTAATTTACAATAATATTATCAAATTGAAATTTTAAATTTAAAAAATTATTATTTTTCATTAAAAAAAAAAATATTTTTTAACTGCATGCTTCATAAAAAAAATTATTTATTATTATGCCAGAATTTCGAATGCTGATATTTCTTTTTTAATTAATTTAATTAAACCAAAAAATAATTGTGAAATAATGCTTTGGATGTTGTTATTTTTGGTTGCAATTCACGTTTGTGTGCACACACAATTTAGATGCAAACACAATAAACTTAATTCTCGGTAAACTTTGCAGCGGCACTTCTTTATCTTTCGCTTTGCAAACCTGTGGCTGGCGCAATCTATTTACCACCACTATACAAACAAAAAGAACGAAAGCTCACATACTATATATTTTTATGGCCGCTTATAATTATAAATTGTTAAAGTTTTAACGAGCTCTGCTTGGATATGTTTCTTGAAACTTTTTCTCCGTGCAACGAGAGCAACTTTTGCACTACTATAAGGAGACTGCGAAAATAAAATACATCATAGATTATTATTTTTCCCATAAACGTTTCCCTTAAACGGCTGATGATTATTAACACTCGAAGTTTTTTTAGGTTTTATTAGGTTTAATTTTGCTCGAGTGCTGAAATACTTTTTATGCAAATAAATTTTCAAGTGTAAGGCTGTAAATTGATTTATATCTGATGCACTTTAAAGAGCTGTCTATTTGTATGAATTTTTTTACATATATTTCTAATGCTTATGCGTGTAGTTTTTTCAGCTACTACCTAGCTGTGTGCTGATGTAACACGTTTGCAAATTTAATTTTCGCATTTACTCCCAACTCTCTGTATGCATTCTGCACATCTGTATAAATAATAGCGTTACTTATTCTTGGAATATGTAGGTACCCTATGGAAAGGTTGAGTTCGAGCGAAAATATGCAATACTTATTTATCAAAGTGCTTTATTTCTATACAACTGTATTTTCTGTGTAAGATGCGAGAAAGCAACTGAAGGATGTACTATAAGTACTATATGCGTTTCAAGTAGCTTTTCGCAAGACCTGCGAGCTTCACTCTTTTGTTCGTTGCTTCGCTTATCTATAAATAAATTGGGCGTTTTTAACTACCACAACGTCAGAAATTTGCATTTTTATTTCTTCTTTTCATCGTCATTATTTTTCATATGTAGAGTGTCTCCATTTTCCACTGAACTATGAAAATCCATTCGTGCAATTTTAAATTTATAATTTTTTTATTTTTCAAATCTTTGATGTTGTACTGTTAAAGTTAAATTAAAATATTCGGACTGTCCATCAAAATTTATTAGGTAAATATTTACGCTAAATTTAAATTTCCAATATTAGATATTAGGACCGTATCGATTGTCCACACTTCACATGTGGAAAATTAAATTACCGACGCCAAAACTATTAAAACATTGTTTGAATTTTGCATTTATTTATAAAGTTTTACAGCAAATAAAACAAAATTTAAAAAAGCAATAAAATTGAAAATATTTATTTGAAAATTCGCGTGTTCGGCAAACATAAAAAAAAATAACCGAGTCGAATATAATAAAAATAGTATTTTGTTGTTACAATGTACTTGTGTGTTGTTAATCCAATAAAAAGTGCATTTTCGGAGCGTGGAAACCATCAAACACCGAACCCCGGCAACCGTTGCCTATATCCTGCTTGCTACTTTAAAGGTGTAACCCGGCACGCCAAGAAGAGAAGGAATTATCGACTTTCCCGGTGCCTTACTTATATTTTTCTTCCTCTCCTTGCGCGCTTGCTATGTTTCTCTTTCGCCTTTTTTCGGGCGACCTTTTATTGCCGAGACACGGACCTGAACCATTTGGCAAAACGCTAACTGGTCGGTCCTACTTTAATTCCGGATTATCCGCAAACTACTGTGTTTAATTCAGCAGCACGCACACTCGTCTCGGAGCTGCCGCTGCTGCTGTACAGTGGTAAAAGTCAGGAAAGCTCTAATCCCGATAACACCCACTTCGCTCACATTGCGAGCATCGTGAGTTTGTGTGTGTGTGTGGGTTGGAGGCGAAAAGCTCCGGAAAAGGTAACAAAAATGAGCTTTTTGTCGACCGAATATCTCTTTACTTTAGCCCATATACTACACATGCGAGTATTTATAGTATTCGGCTTATTCGGTGCGCGAATACTATTTTGCTGTTTCGCCAATATAATATGTAAATTCCATTCGGATGCATCCTCAAGATACAGTTAATAAAGTGTTATATATCCGTAAACTCCTCATCCGTATATCGGACTCGGTGTTTAGTCAGTGGGGAGTCAGATTGATACACGCGAAACCAAAGATTACTTACTCCCTGTTTCAGCAACAAACTATTTGATGTGCATGCGTGTTTTCGCTCAATGATACCGTTGAACGTAATTATTGTATGCTTGCATTTAAAGAATAACTAAATTAATTAGCTGGCAAAAATAAAAATAAAACGGGAAATTTACACCGTAGCATTGCTTGCTTCATGTAATATTATTTATTAAGATATCTAACAGTATAGATTAAAAGTTCACTCAGTATAAAAAAATGTTAATTTAATAACCGTTTACAAATCACCGGAAGAAATTCTGCAGAAAGTAATTTGAAGCCTCATATCAACACTGCTAAATGCAATTAAAAGGATAACTTTTTATATGAATTGTAAGAAATATTTTTCTAGCTTATTTAATTTAAGAAACTACTTGTAAATGAACTTTTATCAATGAATATTGAATATTTTACTAATATTGCTAATAGTTATCAAGAATATCAATTTTGATATTGTTGGATTTTATAATGAATCAAATTGGCGCGGCGCGAGCTTGCGCATAAAAAACTTATGATAAGAACATATTGTAAAGACAGTGTTAACACGACCGCTCACAAATTAAGATCAAATA
>JASKGO010002863.1:0-20527 GCA_030556065.1 Holobus sp. GC000080
AAGAAATTTTTCTAAAAAATTTATTCGCATCAAAAATTGAAATAATGTTAGACGAAAATCACTGCCTACGTCGATACGGGTCCATTTACAAAATGAAAATTTTGGATGATTTTTGTAATTTTAATTATTTTTAAAAATTTCTTTCAGTTCTTAATAGAGAATTTAAAGGGGCGTTTGGGAGTAAAAAAGAAATGTTTCTAAAAAATTTATCCGCATCAAAAATTGATTCAATGTTCAAAAATTCACTGCCTATTTTGGCGCCATTTGCAAAATGAAAATTTTCTATAATTTTTTTAAATTCAATTATTTTTAAATATTTTTTTCGGTTTCCCTTAGAGAATTTAAAGGGCCATTTAAAAATATAAAAGTAAATTTTTTGTAAAGCAAATTACGAATCTTTATTAGAATTTTTTTAATAGCTGTTGGATTTTTTTATTGTTCCAGCAATTCCAGGATGGCATTCAGAACGTTCATGGTTTGGTCATCCTCCAGGATTATATCAAAGTGCTCCTTATAATTTGGTAAGTGACCAGCCACCTTTAAATTACGCAGAAAAAATAGATTAAAAACATTCTAAAAATAAGTAAATCTTACGTGATCGTAAAGAAAGCCGATTTTTAAAACGGCATTGCAATTTGGCAATCCATTGGCCATACCAGCGTCCCCAATAGAGTCGCCCATCAAAATTACATTGCATCGATTGCTGATCATCTCATAATAAGGCGTTCCTTGTAAAACTTGTTCGTTTTTGTTGAAAACGTGAATCATTTTCTCGCCACTAAAACCTTTGATGACTCCGTCTTCATTTCTTTTAAGGAAATTTGAAACCACCTGCAATTTTATTTAAACAATATTTAGATTTTGTTATTTTACTTAGAAAATTACCTTAACATTTGGTAAAAGTACTTTAAAATGTTTTAAAACTGCTAAAACCACGTCTCCAATACCGGCAGAAAAAACCAGCACTGGTATTTTATATTTTTCCAGTAAATTAAAAGATTTTACAGCATCATCCCTGGAAAGAATTTAAAAATTGCTTATTAATTAACATTTAATAACAAAAATAAAAAAATTTATCATACCTTAATGATATGGAAACACTGCTCACAACATCATCCAGTTCTTTTTCTGATATATTGATTCCACTGCAAAGTAAATTTAAATGAAAGTTTAATTAATTGCTTATAACTAACTCTAAAATTTTCTCAGAGAGGCTCCACCATTCTTCCATAAAAATTTTCTTTTCCTCTAGAGGAATATTGGGGTCGATTTCAATTGGTAGGTACTTGTCAGTGAGCTCTTTCTCTCTTACCAAGTAGCTTTGTGGTAAAGATGGGCATTTAGCAAAAATACCTGAGAATTTAACAAGTTTTTAAACATTATTAAAGGGTTTAAAAGGATTTTCTCAAGGTAAACAAAAAGTAAGGTTATGTCTGGAAAAACAATGGCAAATTCAATCTTACCAAAACTGCTCTGGTGAATTTTGCCTTCCTCGTGTTGCTTAGTAATGGTCCTATCGAAATCCGATACCACTTGTAGTTTTCCGGAGCCTCCGTTAATGATTTCCTGGATTAATTGGTTAACCCTATCTGGATCTTTAATGTGTACTTTTGCGGGGTTTTCTTGCGTAATTTGCTTCACGTAATCGACTGTCATGATGGCTACTGATCCTAAAAAATTTTCCAGTAGGTTTGAAAAGGCCGAAATTGAGGAAAACTTTGAAAACAGGTGATTTTGAGTACGTAACATTCAAGAAGGAAAATTGATGGCCATCACTGCGCCATCTGCTGCTTTATGCTTTCAACAGTCAGCGCAAAGCGCAAATTTGAATTCGAATTAATAAACATTTCGCAATGATTGATAACATTGCCAATTAATTGATTGCAGTATCGAATTTACGAGTAACAAATTCGTTCGAGCCATACTACTGCCGGCAAAATAAATTCAACAAAGATAAGTGAGTGTCTGATAAAGTTGTTTTATTTAGACGGCGGAGCGCTCGCAGACAGCGCTAATTAATTAAACAATTTACTCGTTTCGCTTTGTTTACATTGGAATTGCTCTTATCTTTTGCGAGAGGTAATTGCAGGGTGCCATAAATCACGGCCAACCGGTCGGCTATTGGGGGGAAATATTTTCAATGTTTTGAATCGACGTTTCTGGTTCATTAAGCGCAGATTTTCTCTTTGTGAAAAGTCTTCTGATTTTCACCCCATAGGGGATTTTCTCTTCTAAGACGTTTTAGTTGCGGGGACACTACAAAGGCTTGTAGTTTTCAGGACCAGCGGAGCACGAAATATGGCCACGTCTATGCTTTTTAAATTCCATCTAAGTATTCAAGGGGTGAATATAGTATATCTAAAGAAGGGCGACTTGTTTATTTATAAGGGCACCGTAAATCACATTTAGCAAGATTTATTACATTAAGAGAAGTAATGGCGTTTATTGTTTATCGTTTGCAAATTTCAATGAAATGAAAAAAATTGTCAGTAGTCTGTAGTAGCCATTTTTTGTCGCAGTGGTTTTTAATTTACATTTTGTTGCTTTTGTTTAGCAATAAATTAACAATTTAGTTGTTTTTGTTCATATAGTATCACTTACATTGTGGCTTCATGAATATTAAACATTTCGTTCACTGATGCGGTTTTCTGCTATTATTATCTAACAAATTGTTTTTTATTTACTGATTTACTTAAAATACCGACTAATAATAATAACTATTCGGTATTTTACTTAAAAACGGGCCCATTTGCGAGATAAAAATATTCGATAATTTTTTTAATTTTAATTATTTTTAAATATTTTTTTCGGAATCTTTTAGAGAATTAACATGAGCATTTATGAGTTAAAAAGATTAAAAAAAAAAGATTTGTTACTTAAATTGAAATAATGTTCGATGAAAACTTCTGCTTGTGTTGATTCGGCTCCAATATCTAAAATGAAAATTATCGATAAACTTTTTAATTTTATTTATTTTCAAATATTTTTTTTTAGTTATTTATAGAGAAATTAAAGGGGCATTTAAGAATATAAAAGAAATTTTTCTAAAAAATTAATCACAGCTTAAATTAAAAAAAAAAATTGTTTGATAAAAATCACTGCCTGTGTTGATACAGCTCAATTTGCGAAAGGAAACTTCGCGATAATTAAAAAAAAATTAAATAGTTTTAAATAATTCTTTCAATTCTTAATAAGGAATTTAAAGGGGTATTTGAAAATATAAAAGAAATTTTTCTAAAAAAAATTAGTCGCATCTAAAATTGAAAAGAAAATTCGAAAAAACTGTTTCGCCAGAATTTTGCATGAACTTTTTTAAAGTTTTATAGGATGAAAATTAATCAGTACACAGAACACGCAACATTTATAAAAGCATTGGCAGCTTAAGCAATTGCAGGGGTTTATTGTAGGCATTGTAAGGACCTCGGCTGATAAATAGCCCTTACTTTTTTTCGTTGCTGGGGGGGTATAGTTTTGTGCTTAGAGAAAAAGTAGAGGTATAAGGAAAAACAGTGAAATCCCTTAATATCGGCCGTTCCTGTACATGGATATTTATAGTATCGGCGAAATGCTAAGTTACGGCCCGGATTTGGTCGGCTGCCTTTCTTTATATAGGCCCCTTTTCCCCGGTACAAGTGATATTTCCTTTCCGCCGTCGCCGCCACCGCCGCCGACGTCTTTTTGCAGTTCTCCGCACACCGCTCCTTGCAGGTGCATGAGTGTGCGGCAAGCGTTAAAACTGAGAAATGGCAAGTGCTTTTCACCGGGTTCCCGGATTACACTCGACACTATTCTACACGTGGCCCCTAAGACGGTACATTCTCACGCCGGATCGGCCGGGATGATGATAAGCCAGGCCCCCGCACTGAACTCTCTTCCGATGCTGATGGGTATAATAAGCAGCGAGAGCAGCGGCACCCCTTTTGCCAGTCGCATCAGCCCTTTGAATCACCAAATCGGGTGTCAAAGCTGTTTTTCGCGATTTCGCAGATGTAAGCTCACTCACACAAATACATACACACTGGGGTCGCATATACATACTGTGGCGCTCGGGAAAGGGGTGGCGGTGGACGAGAAGCCGGGCGGTGGCGGCAGCGGCGGCGGAAATTTAATTAAATTTAAATTAGAATGCCCGAAAACATCTCTTATATAGTATAAGAAGGATGGTCGAGTACGTGCTCGGTCTTTGAATATATGCTGCTGTTGGGGGATGAAGGGGGCGAAAGTTGAAAGTTGGTTTTCCCGGAAGTTTCCACAGCAAGCGGCGAAATGTGCGCTCGTTTACAAATAGTAGTGGAAAACTAAGCAAGATTGTTTCACCCTTTATTTTCGCCGGTTTGCAAAATCGTTTTCGCTTTTTTTTTCCCTGTTTTGCTACAACAAGTTAGTCCTGCTAATTAATTCCTGGCGCGCCGAATTAACGCCACACAATCCGCACCCCTCAGCGATATTTTTGGGATTGTCGTTCGGACGGGCGTCTCTATGCATCGATATGGAAAGAGCAAGTGCTCCGGCTTGCAAGGCGAAAGGTTTCGAGTCTAATTACCTCCCTGGAGATTCATTAATCACAAACTCGCGTAATTACATTCGCCAAGTTTATATATACATATTATAGTCGGCGTCTGAACGAACGCAGACTTAGTAATATTTCCGAAAATTATGCACTACTATCGTACCACTTGCCTCTAGGATCTTTCCTACGAATTTTACACATTTTAACTTTGTTTCAAGATTAAAAATTTCTAGTTTTTGTTTTTTAAATTAGTCTCACCAATTTATATTATAATTTCCTTTTTAAGCTTTTCTTTCTTTTTAAATTTAACTCTAAAAAAATGGCTTAAATTGTATTTAAAAATCAAATCAAATTTAAATGCAAGGTTATAAATTAAAATATGTACATTACATAGTAAAAATAAAGTCTCTTCATTGACTAATTCTTCTTTTTAATTTATTAAAAATTCCTTTTTCATTTTGTCTTTTTTTTAATGGAAAAATAAACTTAAAATGCATTAAAAAATATTTTCAATTTTTAATTTATAATCGTTTTTAAGCATATAAATAAAAGGAAATTAACGTTTATTTAAATTGATCTCTTTGATTTGTTAACCTTTTTGTTTCTTTGAAGCTAAAAATGCGGCCAATGACTTAAAAAGTAGCAAAAAGAATTATTTAATTTCCAATATAAATTTAATTTAGCTATTATATTTTATATTCTCACAAATTTATATTATATTTTCCTTTTTAAGCTTTCCTTTCTTTTTAAGTTAATCTAGAAAAATTGCTTTCAATATACTAAAAAATATATATTAAGAATTTTAAAGCGTTATTATAAGTAAAAGAAAAGTAATTTTTGTTTGATTTTTTATATTTATTTATCATCCTTCACTAGTTTTTGTACTTTTAACAGTTTTAACAAATTTAAAAAGCAGCTAATTGCTTAGAAAATTGAAAAAGGACTAATTTGTAATAAAAAATCATTATTATAATATGCAATTAATAGAAGCAAAAGCAAAATTTATCGATTGAATAAAGCTTACAAATATTTGCAAATACAATGGTAAATTTCAACTGAAAAATAATTGAGTTAATTGCAACTAATAAAGTTCCATTTTACGATAATCATCATCATCATTGCATGAAAATTGAGAAGTGCTCCTCCTCCTCCTCCTCCCTCTTCTTCTTCCACTTCTTGTATCGTTCGTTCATTAGCGCAGCACACTGAAAATTTATCTTGTTAAAGTTCAGTAATTACTCTGCACGTATAAAGTGCTCCTCAGATATAGCTCTATAGCTACTTTTATGTTTGCCTATAGTTTCCCTGTTCTGTTTGTTATTATTATGAATAAGTACGAATAATATACAAATGCCTTTTCGTTTTTGTTTGCTCTTCGACTTGCCATCTTCCTTTCTCTCCATCCACATCTCCCTCTCTCGCAGGTTCTGTAAAGTGATATTACGGCTTTATGCAATGCAAACACTTTTTACCCTACTTTAATTGACTATGTACTTGGTAATTAAACAAAAATTAGGTTAGCATAACGTACGTATAATTCGAAGGAGCTTATTATAATGGAAACTTTACTTTTGTTCTCTTCGGTTTGTTATTCCAAACTTGGTAGTATTTTTCCGGAAAAGTTTTTATGATTACTTAATTAGTTTCCGCTTTTTTTGATTTAAATTTATTTAAAAAATAAAAAATAAAAAGTTATTAAAGGAGGATTAAGTAATAAAAATTTAAAAAGAAGTAATTTTATAATTACTTTGAGTATAATACGTAGGAAAAGAAAGTGCGGTGGATCAATTTGTGGAAGCAAATCCAGTGCAGTTTAATTATACTATCATTAAAGGAATCAGAAAATCGCTTTTAATGAGAGACAAAGGGAGGGAATAGCGAGGTAGCTCTTGTATTATAAAGCCATTCAATAAATAATGTAAAGAATTCATTTGTCCGCGAGCCGAATGAAATTATCCTTCACCTATCCATCCAGCGTAATATTAAATTACTTGCAGCACAGTCGATGATAATAATAGTGAACCTTCCTTATCCCTTTTCTTCCATTCCCTTTCGCCATTATTTGCCTCTTTCCCATTGCAATATTTCCGCGTCTTTGCATTTAACTTTTTAAAAAACAACATTCTTTTTCGCTATCAGTATACTAGTTTTTTTTTTCTTCTAAAAAATAAATAATTAAAAAAACTATTAAATTACAATAAAGTTTTCTATTTTCCAAAGTTATTTTCCAGGAAAATGTTTTCGCTTTGTTTGGCTTTCTAATTATTATTAAGCGAAATTTATGCATTTATTAATGTAGCGAATTCGGCGCGCTAAATTAAATTATGCGCTTAAATTGCGCATAGCTTGTAAATATAAATTCGTTAGGTATATTGTAAAATCGTTAGCAGCATTGCAAATTGGCTCGATACGGAATTCGGATATCGTATAAATTTTCGGAAAATTCGCGCGCTCGTCTAATGCTAATGCCATAAGCATTCGTTTAATTATCCGCGTGATGCGGTGTCATAAATCTCTCGGCGTAATTAAATGTGTGTGCTATTGCATTTATAAATTGCAAATATCTACGCTGTTTATCTATAACTGTTCAATTTATTTATATATTTCGAAGGTAAATAATTTCAATTCGCCTGTGTTTCGTTTTAAGATCAACGCTGATTAAATTATTTAATGTGCTGAATGTATGCGTTGTACGTTTTTAGAGGTATCTCTGTTGTAGTGTAAATGTAGTTGCGGAGTGTTTAATTATTAAATTAATTAAACCACTTGTTTAATATTGACTAACTCGGTCATATTGACATACAAAATTATATGAAGTGATTATTGTTTGAACGTTAGCAGTTTTGTTGTTCCGGTATTTATTTTTTTGTTTGCTTTAAATATTTTTCTTTGAAAAATAACGTTTAAATTAAATATCGAAGCAGTTTTTGTGATAAAAAAGTTTTTTTTTAATAAATAAATAAATCTATGTTTCAAGTAATAAGTTAATTACAGTTTAAAACTAAATTTTCTTTATAGAAGTTTCTTAAGGTTATCCAAAAGCACTTAAAAAAATGCAATTAATAAATTTTTATATAAGAAAATTTAATATAACAATAGAATTTTTATTATATTAAAAATTTAATTCCATGGTAAATTTTTAATTAGTTTTTTTAATGTTTAATTGTAATTTTTAATTTATTTAAAGGTTTTTTTCAAAATTGACATGTATCTTTTATGGAGAACGTAATGTTTCAGATGTGAAGGCGCTGGGAAAATTAATGGCAATCTCTTTCTATGTTCAACAAAATTAAAAAAAAAAAATAGTTTTCTCAAACATTTTATTTATTTTCTCATTAAAAAAATATTTTTTCATAAAGCCTAATTTTATGGCTTAATTTATTAAATTTTTCAGCATATAAATATAATAAATTATTTTTACTTAAATAAAATTTGGGGTTTTCACATTTTAAACAATTGTATTTTTTTTTTGATTTTTTAAAATTTTAATAAGCAACTGAGAGGAGTGACGGTGCCGAGCTTAACAAAAAATTATTTTACAGCATTTATAGAAAGTCAATGAATTAGTTTTGATTACTTTTTTCAGTTTATTTATTGAAATTGATAAATTACTTTTTTTAGTTTTGATTTTGTTTGCTAAATTAATTTAGTTGGATTTTTTTTGCATTTATAAATATTGCAATTAATAATGTCTTACAGTAAATTAAAATTGATTTGAAAATTCATTAAAAATTTAGAAGAATCCCTTTAAGGAGACTTTATCAGATGTGAAGGCGCCGGCTATAAAGCAACCGTTTCAGTTCTTGATAGAAAACAATTAATTATAATTTTAATTTTAAAAATTAATAAAATATTTAAAAATAAAACAATTTTTTATTGGATAAGACATTTTATTAAATGAATACTTTTATTTAAATAATTCAAGCAAATTAATTAGATAAAAGCGTTGTTTTAATTAAGAAAAATAGGGAAAAAAGGTTTTCCAATAATAAAAAACAAAATTCTGCGTAAGAAAAACAAAATTAGCTTTTAAGGAGCAATTAATTTAATTAAAAGTGGCAACAAGTGAGAGGGAAAAAACAAAAGCTTTCACATTTTCTCGTTTAGGCCCTTAAATCTCCACATTTAGATGTCAATGATGTGGCCAGGACTAAAATATAAATCGTCTAAGTAAACATGGTCCTTCGCTTTTTGCCGGACCCGACTACAACATAAAATAAACACACCACTTTCGTCCTTTTTGCCGCCGCAATCCTCATCTATCTATAAAACGATTATCACTGCTAACATTTCTAATTTTTTCTTTCACAAAAAAAAAACGCAAAACGAAAAAACGTAAAATTTGCTTGCAAAACTTGATTATTAAATCGAAAAATCAAACGCAGTACGAGTAAAATGAATAAAGCAGCAAAAGGGAATAAGTGAAAAAGAAAAGTGCGGGAAAATTACATTTCCAATTCATGAAACGGGGGCCGGTTTAAGAGGCGGCAATATCCTTCCTACATGTAGTACTTCGTATACCTGGCCTGATGTTTGGGCAATAGAAACGGGCCGGATTATAAGTTAAGAGTGGCTTTTCTGCACTCTGCCTACACCCAATATGATATAGGGCAAAGTGGTGAGAAAATTAGGTGTTGTAGGCGGCGGGGCGAGCCCTCTAAATTTTATGGCGGCAAAAACAATATAATAAGGAAGCGGTGCATACTTGGCGGCGCTATATAATAATAAAATATCTTCTTTAGAGCGGCGCTCTCGCAGTGCTGCCAACCACCAGACGCTTCGCTCCCCCTTCACACGATTATTTACTATTTACGCATGTGTTTTAGATTAAATTCCGTGAAATAATGTCTGGGGACCTTTTATTTTCCCCGCCGCCTCTGCCATATTGTACCTGCGCTTCCGTTCGCGCCTTGCCGACAAAGGAAATATTAAAATTTTCATACAGGGTCTTCTCCTCTTTCCAGCCCCCCATTTTTCTGTAAATCATCGCCCGAGTTCCCTTCCACTCTTTGCATGATTAATTATTTAATATCGTCTATTGTTTATTTGTTTCTTTGTTTTTTGCTTGCTTTTTTCATGTAGTAAATTTAAGTTTTTATATTTTTATTTTATCTTTTTTGAGAGCTAAATATAAAGAAGCTCTTTGGAAAAGAAAACATATTAGTTTAAAATTTGCAGCAGCAGAAAAAAATAGAAGAAGGAAGAAGCGTCGAAATAAAACGAACAGGAGCGGACAATAACAGTTTCATTTAAATAGCAAGGTAAATAAATTAAAGGGAAACAATTGCGTACGAATGCCTCAATTTCCTTGACGTTCTTTTTTATTGGCTATATAAGGTGCGAATTTCCATGTTTCCCTTTCGTCCCTTCCGTTATTGTTCCGCCGCTGCTCTGCTCGGCTCCGCCACCACTATTTCACCGACGAGTTTTTCTCTACTGCTACTGCTGCCCTAGCCGCCGCCGCCAACGCCACCCCTATTCCCATTTTCGCCCGCCAGAATAATTCACATTTATTTTTATGACTGGCACTTAATTTGTACGATGATGTTGTAAGTTTGCCACTTTTTCAAAACATTCTCATTCGGCCTGCGAATGCATATCCCGCCGAATCAATTACGTCGCGCGCTTTTTCGAAAATCCGACAAACTTCTCTTCCTCTGCTGATGTTTTTTATTTGATTAAACTTCTTCAAGTGCGATGATAGACTTTAAGTGCTTTAAAAGGCTTGCCCCATTTTATTTTAATTTATTTTTTCTTTCTTTGGAAGCCATTTTAATAAGGGGTATTGTCTTTTTTTTTTCGTTAATTGAAAATGTAATTGTTTCATTAAATGCTGCTTTTGAAAAATCAGAAATTCCTAGTTAATTAATTTCCTTTATTAATTAAGTCGGAACTGTCTCATATTTAACAGCTTTCATGTTTTCTTTTGTGATTAATTTGTAGCGCTTTATTAACTTCTCAGTAAAGATTTTATTTGATTTTAATTTCTTCTTTAATTTTAATATTTTTTGAAATTTAAATGTATAAATGAGAAACAAATGAACTTTTTACAATTATTAAAAAAATAAAAAAATAATAATAATCAATCGCTTTACTTATAGTTAATAATAAATGTAAAAAAATTGCAAAGAATTACTTTATATTAAGCAAAATTTATTAAGTTTTAAATTTTGTGCCATTATTGTTTTACTTCCGTTACATTTGATTTTAAATTATCTTGGAGCTGTTAATTTTAAGCAATTTTAATTTATTTCTTTAATTGACTACTATTTTGTTATTATCAATTAATTAATTACATATTTAATTAAAAATTTAATCAATAAAAGCCATTTAAATTCCAACATTTAATATAAAAGTTAAGCAAAATACATAGAATTTTTTTATTGAAAGAACATTTTATTAATTGTTGTAACTAATTTTATTTTTTATTGTTTCAGATGTTCCATGGATCCAGGACTTTCATCGTTTGATCATCCTCCAGGACTAAATCGAAGTACTTCTGGAACTTCGGTAAGTGTTCATCATTTATAAAATGCATGCTTAATTTAAGATTAAGATAGAAAAACTACAAAAGAAAATCATTCGTTTTCCTAAAGAAGGTTATCTATTGAATAAAAATTTTATTATTTTAATTTTAACAATAAATAAATGTACTTTAAATTTTTTTAACAGCCTTAATTTTGCCTTTAATTCATTTATTTAACTTTAAATAGTCATTTCAAATTTTTTAATCTTTATTCTCGTTTTTAATTATTTTTTCTTTCTTTATTTTGCTATTAAAAATATTTTTTATAAGTAAAAGTTTAATAAAAAAATATTGGATTTAAAATTTTATTAAGGAATTTTAAAAATTTTAAAACGATATAAGTAAACCAATAACAAAGTTTTCTTCGGATTATTATTATTAAAATTTGCGGCCTTAGAATTCTCTCTCTTGGCTGCACTTCTAATAAATAACGAGCACATTATGTAACCATTAGAGAGTTAGCAGTAGCTAATAATATTAGTATAATTACAAATGTGCTCATCGAAGTGTAATGCGAATATACTATGCTTGCCTCCCACGTCCGCCGCCTCCTTTGCCTGCGACTCTCGCAGTAGCTAAGCAGCGATCACTGCAAGTCTAAGAAGGTGGGGAAGACGTGGAAGAAGAAAAACTCTTAGAAATGCTTACTCGCGCTCGGCCTAGCACTAATAAAATAAAGCGGCGATTTAAATATAATTAAACACTCGTCGCGGAATAATCGTCGCCGCCTCCGCTCGCCAAAGCGTTTCTTAATCCGGCACGGCGCCCGGTAAAATTGCGCGTCTCACCTTTTCGCCGTATATACTTTCGCCGTAGCTCTCTCGGCTCGCCCTTCTCTCAACTAAAAATAAAGGAGATTGGATTTAATCAAGTAATATTTGTCGGTAATCGCTTCCCCTTTCGCATATAATCAGAGCTAAAATTTAATTAAACTTTGGCTCCGCGCTCAGCTCCTAGAACTCTCTGCAGCTCTCAATAGGTAAGAAGTGAGTGTGTAGGGTGCACCCTGTTTGTGTATTTCTCGTTATGTACCTACTTATAAACGAAGCCGCTAATTCCTCCATCTTATTTACTTTAAAATACATAACACTTTAAAATTCAACCATACTATATCATTTAAAACTTTTAAATTTTTTATATTTAAATATTTTATTTAAAATTCAATTATTCTACTTTAAAGTTTCAAATATTTTATTTAATGCATTTCACATAAAAAGTGATTAAATTTTCAATATCCAGCATAATTAATTACTTTTATTGGTGCTTTCGGAGGCGCTTTAATTAATTCCGAACTGGAAATTGCGTATAATTATATTGCGTTCCAGGATTACAGGTAGTCCTCGGTCCTCCACCTCTTTGTCGCCGCCAGCAGCACCGTTTGCAGCACTCGAAAAGCAAGCGAATAGTTTCGCATGCTAAACGATTGGACTGTTTTCGCAATAATAAAGTTGTCCGCCGCGTAATTAAACAAAGACACGCGTGACGGAAGGCCGCAATCGTGGAAAACGGCTCAAGGGGAAACTGTAATATTTGACATTTCTCTAGCGCTTCACATACACATCGCATTCATCCAAAATACCCAGATACACTATTGCTACACACTTCCTATTCTTTGTCTTTTCTCTGCGTACATCTGTCAGGATGCATGTGTATGTGTAAGTGTGTGTGTGTGTGCGGGCACAGCTAACCATAGCAATTTACATGCTAATTAATCGTCTGAAACTAAACTCGTCGAAAGTTGAAAACTATAATTTCCAATTAAGACTACAACAGTCGAGCGACTCGAGCTTAAAAATCATTATTGTTGCTATGCATGGTACGACAAATACCTCCGAGGGATTATAATTATTCATGTTTAGTTTTTGCATTTTTTTTTCTTCGTGTCGCCTTTTGTAATTTGAGTTTTCACAACTTAGTTTTATTTTTGTATATGCTGATAAATTATTGTTTTAGAAGGTTTAATGCTAAAATTTATTGTTTAAGATTTGGGGATTAATTAAATTTCGGGGTGCCGAGTATGGACTGTTGGAAAGGAGAAGTGCCTTCTTGTTCTCTGAATTAAATATGAGGACAAATTGTTAAATAATGAATTAACCGCCGATGGATTTAATCCAATTGAACAAATGCTTTTAATATTCTATTCACTTTAATTTTAATCGCTTCAATTGTGTTCAACTATTCTCCGCAAAAGCGGTTAATATTCGATTTACATTTTATCGATGGTTTATTAATTTACATCGGCAATGTATATTGGCGCCGGTCACAATAAAGGCGAAGTCTTTCTAGGTTTAACAAAAGTTATTAAATTTAGTTTTAATAAATATATTTTATTTATTTTCTCGATTAAAAAAATATTTTTCCCAAAAACTTAAAGCAAAGGTGTCGGTAAAACGCAAAACTTTTTCACATTTTCACATTTTAAAAATTTGTGTTTTTTTTTAATGAGTAACTGAGTATGGTGACGGTACCGGTCTTGATAAACACTTTATTTTACAGTAATTATAGAAATACAATTAGTTAATTTTCGTTACTTTTGTCAGTTTATTTGCTTAAATTGGAAATTTAAATTTTATTGTTGCTTCTGTCTGCCAAATTATTTTTGTTGGATTTATTTTTGCAAATACTCGTTTAATCATTGTAATTTATAATATCTTATAGTAATTTTAAATTGATTTGGAAAAATTTGAAAATTAAAAAGGATGCCTTATAGAAGACGCAGTGTATCAGATGTGAAGGCGCCGGGTGCAAATTTACATTTTCAGTTCTCAAAAAAGCAATTATTTATTTTTAATTACTATTATCAAATATTTTTAATATTTGTTGCAGTTAAAATATATTTATAATTTCTACTGTAATTCATTATTACCTGAACAAATTTGAAAGCGTCGGTCTTCACAAAAAAAAAATTAGTTTTAAAAGTAGGTATATTATTAAATTACATTTACCTTTTTATTTAATTTATTTATCCATCTAATGGTAATTTAAATGAACTATTATGATTTAATTATTGAGCTCGAAATGATTAAAAAATGAAAATTCATCAGCAGAAACCTGAATTAGAAAAAAATACCCCAAAACCGTCTCGATAATTTCGGTTTCCATTTAATGTAGTCTCTTATGCGTCGTACCACTAATAAAAATGGCGAAAACATAAAAAAGTCATTCGCGCAGCGGGCGAATATCATTTAAAAAATCGTAAAGGAAATGAGTAGATATTTAAATGGAGCAATCGAGGTAATACCGCTGCGTCCATGTATACATAGCAGTGTAGAATATTGCGGGCGATTATTATATAAGCGGTGGAAGTGCAGGGAAGAAAGTGCCATTTGCAAGTTCGGATAGCGTCGTTACATTTGATGTGCATTGTGGAGTGTTGGCGTCAGTAAATGGTCACTTTCAGATACACAGACCCACCGCCGCACACACAAGTGCAACTGTAGCAGCCGAGTATGGAAATTATTATCGCACAGTTAGCAGTATTTATCTATCTCTCGTCGTGTGATGCGAGGGCGAGTTTGTTGCTCGAGTAATTAACAGACCTCCGTCTGGATTTGACTGTCGAACTTAGGTTAATTTCTCCTGAGAGCCGTATACACATGTACACAATGGTCTGGCAACACTATACATTATATACATGTATAGAGAGTGAAGGCGCCCATCAACATATTCCGAAGCGGCGGCAGCAGCAGCAACTAAAAAAAAAAAACTTTCAATTTATACAACTTCATCGTTCTCGGAGAGCGCGGGCCAGCGAGTGCGGGGGTGGATAAGTCTGCCAGTATACCCATTGAAGGGTTCACCCTTCTCTAACGATGTGTTCACTGCTAGTATATAAATTAAAGCAGCCATATAACTGCGAAATTAATTGCATCGTCTTAATGCAAGTAAATTTCTCTCTCTAAAGTATGCAATATAATCTCAAGTAGTCTCCCTTATATAGTGTGCGGTTTGCTCCCCTTGCAAATTAGTTATCCATAAATTAATCGAAGCAAACTGCTTCCACAGTATATGTCTGCATGTGTTTATATGTGTGTGTGGGTGTGTGTTATTTACACAGCTAATCGTTTTTCACAAACAAAGTGTGTTGTTATATATTAGAAAATTCCGCTCGCAATATTATTTAATCAAGTGTTGCATGTAAGATTTATTAATGAGACTCATCTTGTTGAATGTTTTAGATGAAGTGATTAATTATGCCTAATTTTTATTAAAAAAAAAATATTTAAAAAATAAAAAAATTAATTAAAAGTTTCGCTGTAAAAGCATTTTTGGATTTGCTAAATGTAATTTACGAGAGTTATTTTGTATATTTAAGGCGAAAGGGAACACTAACACCGTACATTGTACATAAAGAAGTCGCAATTAAATCCCTTTTGGATATAAAAAAGGGATGAAAGGCAAACGCAGACACTTCCTTATCTAAATCGCGTCGCGCAGAAGATTGGAAGGCATTCACGAGTCGAAATGAGTTCCTTTGACGGATGTCGGATTTGTTGCGGCGGATTTTACGGGATTTTAATTGAATCGGATTTTTTTTTCCACTTTTTTTTTGGCTTTAGTTTCTTTTTATTTTATTTTTTATTTTTTTGAAAAATTGCTCACTCGTTTCGGGGTGGCACAGCAGCCTGTTTTAATTTATGACGCGTTCGAAAAAGTTAAGTGCAAAAAGGTCAATTATTATTAAATATGTTACACGTGCCGCCAGTTAACGTTTTCACGGCTCTCTGTCTCTCTTCGCCGGCGCGACTGTATAGGTGAAACGTGGGCCACACGTTGCACTGACAAATCGTGAAAAATTAACGAAAATTATTCTCGGACCTATGGAATAATAAATGACTATAAACGCTAAAACACGAGGACCTATTTGAAAAATAAATAAATGGTTGCTACAGTTGAAAATTGAAACGATTTATCATTTTTACATGAATGCATTTTTACATTTCGCATCGGTCCTCTGCAAACCTCCTACACTTCCAACGTTTATTCTGCTACGACGAGCGCTTTTATTTACTTATAAAAAATTGAATCTTTAGTGAGAATAAACGATGCTTTTTCAATATGTTTTGCAACATTTAGATTGCAATTTATTTGGTTTATTCAGAGAGTTAAACTAATGTTTAAGAAATAAAATTAAAAAATATATTTTTTAAGAAAGTATTATTGAATAGAATAAATAATCAAATGTAATAAATAATAAAAGATTTATAACTCTTTATACTTCCTTTACTAGTCTCCGGCGCCTTCACATCTATTGCATTTTCAGTAAAACTATTAAATTTTATTATTTCATTTTTTTTATTATAATGAATTATATAATATAGCAATAAGACCAATATTAAGAATTAAGAAAAAAATTAAAAACAAAATAAAAATAATAATAAAAAAATAATTGCAAATTGTAATGATTGTAGTGACCGGCGCCTTCGCATCGATTGTAACTAAGTATTTAAAGCCAACTGGAAACGATTCGCGAAACAATATTTTCGCTGAAACAACTAGCTTTTTGGTTTCAGGGTTTTTAATATGGAACCAAATCGGTATATCGGTAAGTTATACGTATGGATTTTGCGTAAAGAAGCGCAAATAAATTGTAGTCTTATTGCGAGGGATATTGTTTCAGCTCGAATCGTTTCTTGATAGAGCCATCGGGACTCTTTGCTGTTTGCTCGATCGCAACAGAAACTTTAAACATGACTATAGAGTTTATAGCAAGTGAAACGAGCGCTCCGAGAAGACAATACAAACCTTCTTAAGTTATTGCGCTTTACTATATCATATCGATAGAGCAGTGAGCGATGGCATCGTTCGCAGAATCGATCAGCGCGGTTTTTCGGCGGTTTTGTCTTTTTGCGCTTAATTTTTTGCCGTTGTTAAGGGTAGCGAAAGATTAGCATATATAGCGCGCCCTAATAAACTCACAACTAGCAATAAAACCTATTTGCATATGAATAGAGGATTAAAACTCCTGTTGGCTGCAAGGGCAAACCTCTATCTAGTGCATAACGCCGGTGCTGCCTCTCTTATTCTCCCATTTAAGACTGATTGTCTAGCGGCAAACTTCGCACAGTTTGCCTCCTCGCCAGATGAGATAATCATACTCATTACCACTGGCTAGTTACATGCATTAGCTACTACGAAACGCAATTCTCACTTGAATAATTTCTTCTCTGTAGCTGCTAGCTAGCCTAGCCAACTCTCTCTCGCTTCCATAATTTTCCACCAATTTTCTCTCTCCTGTGACTCCCACTAACGATTCTCCTCTTGTCGCTTTAAGCCGCACACGAATTTAATTAAAAGTGCACACTAGGTACCCACTATATCCGCTAGTTCCACCAGTGTTGGTAGATAAGGGTAGACGTGACGTTCGTTTGAGGTTTGCCTGTTTAGTGTTGTGTTTGGTCAATTCATTTCGGTCATCATAGAGCGGCCCCTTCGAAGATTTACTCGTCCTAGTGGTCTAATCAAGCTCCGAGAGCGCTTCCGGAATTTCTAACGCCATCCTTGCTCCTTCGCTCTGCCTCCGCCGTGCATTGTGCTGTGTTTTCGCATGGGGGTAGGGCAGGCGGTTTGGCTCTAAGCGAGCGACAATGGCTATTTACATTTACAAAAAAAAACACACACTCACACAAAACACAAAACAAGCAAACGCTACAATTGTTTTCGCCATATTCGAATCACGTACCGCCATAAAAATAAATCGAATCCACCTGCACGGTTGCATATCGGCGAAATATGCATTCTTAAATTTTATACCAATGTATACGTAAATCCGGTCGGTTTATGTGCATGTCGCTGGTCATTGGTCCATGCTACTGAAATTGCTTTCTGTTTAGAATATAACAAATAAAAAATTATATTTCGCTCGGATTATGGATACGAGTACTAAGTTAAACTGATGTCGCAATTTCTATTTCTAGTAAAAAATCTTTTGGTATTTTCTAGAAGAAATTTATTTTCATCGTTAAGAAAAAAATATTCCCAGCGCCTTCACATGTAGCTGCTGTTTATCATTAAAAAACAGATTTTCAAAAGTTAAAATATCATAAATTACTTAAATATTTGGTATAGTAAAAAAAAATATTTTTTTCATTTATTTTTTAAACTTAATTTTTTTTTGTCAGCCCGGCGCCTTCACGTCTGATACATTGTTTCTCTTATAAGATTTTTTTTAATTTTAGCAACCTCTTAAATACATTTAATTTTTCCTTAAAACGAAATATTGAAGCTAGATTTATTTTTATTAGCAAAAAAGAAAATAATCCCGGCGCCTTCACATCTACCTGATATTTATCATTAAAAAACAGATTGTAAAATGTTAAAAAAAATTAAACATTTGATGAAGTAATAAAAGAATGATTTGTTCTTTTTTTAGTAATCTTAAAAATATATTTTTTTGTGTGCCTGGCACCTTCACATCTGATACAATGATTTCTCCAATAAGAAATTCTATTAAAATTTTTAGCGCTTTGTTAAATAAATTTAATTTTTCCTTAAAACAAAATATTTTTTGTATTGAAACTAAAAGCTAATCAATCAATCTATAGAAGCGTTGGGATCACATACATACAAAATAACAAAAGATCGGTAAAAAAAGGAAAGCCGAAAGTCTGATTAAGCATCGGGACCTTTAAGAGTCGTAGGAAATCAATGTAACTAGCGCAATGAATCGGAAATGTTCGAATAAAAAATAGGAGCAGCAGGAGCAGTAAGCTTTAAATCGTAAATAACACACCTTCGCAATAAACTCCGGTCACGTACGAAGCTTACTTATATATCCTGCACGCATGGTTTTCCCCGTACAACGAACGTCCCCAAGCGGACGATTCCGTTTTTTCCTTCGTCTACACCTACACCTTTGCCACATACTATACCCTTCCAGTAGCTCTTCCAGCATCAAAAACTCCACTTCGGAAAGAATAGTGGAATTACTTAACATAAACTATGCTACAGTAAAAACTAAAATAAAGCGCAAATTTTACATTTTGGAAATTATTATTAATGCATTGGCAAATAGACGGGCTAGTAGCTTAAGGTATGCAGCGGGTGCATTCAGGGCATTGCAAACAGGTCGAAAGTGGCCCAAGTGGAGAGAGGCGAAGTGCTTTAACGAGCTGCTGAGGAGTGCTTATAAAAGGTCAAATATTTGCGCTGGGCAAACGTGTGTCCCGCAGCCAATTTATATTTAGATTTCGGATGTAATCAAGATGGGCGCTCTGTAGCCATGCACGAGCGCTCCGACGAGTGGCCGAAGAAGCCAAGAGCCGTAGCGCTCCTCTTCGATGGGCGCTTTGTGTTGCTGCTAGCTGGCTGGCTTCTTGCTGCCCGCTCGGCGGTGGATAGTGGCGGATAGTGGTTTTCGCCGACCGGACACGTAGCGACCACTTCGGAATACCAAATGGCGAAGATCGCTCGCTCCTCTGACCTGCGATGGTAGAAGCGAGCTCGGCGATGCTTTTAGTGCAATTCGTTAAGAAAAATTTTAACGTAGTGCACACGCTTGTTTACGGCTACGGCTTCTGATGCCATTGCTTGCCGTTACAGCTATTGCTGTTTGCTTGCTTGTGGAAAAGTTGTGTGCGAAACGAGCTCAGACAGTCGAAAATCATGGATGGCGTTTTAGCGAAGCGGCTCTTTTGTACCGTGAAAAGTACACAGAACGAAAAGGCTAGACTTGCAACTCGAACGAGACCCACTAAGATGGAATAAGCAATAAAAGACAAAATACACAGAGGAAAAACCAACAAAGCGAGACGTGCATCCCCTTAATACACTGCATATCTCTTAAAGCGAAAATTATTTATTGTCTTCCTTTAAAATTACAACCGCAAATTCACGCAAATCATTTCCATGAAAACGTTTTTATAAAACAGAAATGGCACATTAAACAAATCATTTTTCAACTGAAACCAATTTTAATTTTTTGTTTTTAATTTTATTTTAAAAATTTTAAGCAAAAGTAAAATCAGATATAATTTTCATCAGGCATAAGATAAAATATTTCTTCGCTTGTGAATTTTTATTGTTACGAATTTACCGCATATTTCAGTGAATGGCTCTCTCTCTCCCCTTTTCACAGCAGCGTTATTACATTGATGATAGCTGTCATCTCATTTTTTATTTCCTGCCGTTGGAGAGAAACTATTTGAGTATAATAATAATAATGGGAACGATTCGCTAACTCGATTACTCTCACTCTGTGTGTGTCTTAAATGTGAAAAACGTTCCGTTGCAAACTTTATGAAATTTATGGAGCGTGATTCCTAGTCCCGGGCGCTCCTACTTGTCTTTGCGAACGTTTAAAGCTATTGGCAAACCACATCAGTAACAGATGGTATGCATCGCAAGAAGTGATACTGCTGCCTGGCTCGACGAACAAGCAAATTCTGTTAATGAATATTGTTACGGATTATGCTCCGACTACTTGCGCACAAGAAACGCTTCCCTCTTTAAATCTTATTTATATCTTTCTCCGTTGCAAACTACTTTATGGC
>JASKGO010002864.1:0-26122 GCA_030556065.1 Holobus sp. GC000080
TTTAATTAACTATAGCAAAACAATAATATCGAGTTAAATTGTTACGCTAAAAATGGCTAGTTTTATTAATTAATTATAACTAATTACTGGGCACAATCTCCTTAAAAATAAAATAAATGTAACAAATTAACAACAAAGCATTTATTTTTACAACAAGCACCGAATTTAACAAGTCTACATTTTAAACAAAAATCTATTTTGCATTTTTATATTGTTAAATTGTTTGTAGATGTTATTTGAAAATTCTAATAAAATTTAATTTAATAAAAATAAAGATCTTGAATTTTCTTTATTACTAATGACCAAATAACAGTGACAAACAATTTAATGAGAGAAAATAGTATTAAATATAATACTTTTCTTACTTATTAAAAGTTACGAATTAAAAATTGCCAAAAACATCTGTAACTTAGTTTAAAACAAACATTTCACTTTAGAAAACGGTATAAAAAATTACCTCACACGAACGCAACTCCGCTGCAACTGTGTGCGTAAAAATACCTCACACGGTCAGGCGAAAGTGGTGCGTATGTAGATGTCAAAATCCGTATAGTGGGAAGCCTGCCATTGAACATCGTGGTTATTGTTTACAATATTTCCATACAGTTTTGTTAATAATTTCAATGAACTACTAATTAATTTGATTATGAACTTATTAAAAGTGATGAAAAACAACCCTAACTAATAAATTAATTACTTAAAATACATTACAAACAGCTGTAACTAATAAATAAATACAAAAACTCATTGAACAACATTAAAAACAATTAATAACTAATATTACAATTTACAATAAATAATTGCTTGTGAATACAAAACAAAAAATATGATACTTGGATCTCGGATGTTATGTAGACAACTTTGATAACTTCTGATGTAGACATAACCACGATTATTATAAACAAGTTCAAACGATTTTATTTTTTTTATTAGATCAATTAATTAAGAAATAGGAAACAAGGAGAATGGAATTTACACCTCAAAATGAAGATTTGTACGAAATCCTAGGCATAGAAATAGAAAGCACTTCAGCTGAGGTAAGAAAAATTAAAATCTTAATCAAATTTTAATACACTCAACTGTTTTTCTTTTCTTTTTTTAGATCAAAAAAGCATACAGGAAAAAAGCTTTATCATGCCATCCGGATAAAAACCCCGATAATCCCAATGCAGCAGCTGAATTTTTGAAGTTGACAAAAATTCTTGAAATTCTCACTGATGAATCTGCTCGCAAAGCATATGACAGAGTATTAAAGGGCAAAAAGGAAGCTGCTTTAAGACACAAAGAACTCGATAGTAAAAGGCGTAAATTAAAAGAAGATCTTGAAGAGAGAGAAAGGAATGCTGCCAAATCTGGATACAAAGTTAATAAGTCTGCTGATGAAACACTCAAGGTAATTTTCTTCATTATGGTTAAATTGGCAAAAATTTAATTTAAATTCTTTTAATTATATGTAGGAGGAAATTGAAAGATTACGAAAGGAAGGATCTAAGCAAGTTGAAGAGGAAATTGAGGCTGTTTTAAGGGAAATTAAAGCAGAAAAAAATAAACCCAAAAGTGAATTTTGGGACAGCAGCAAGCACAGGATAAAAATTAAATGGAAAGCCGACAAACGAGATGAAAGCAACGGTGGATATACACAAGAAATGCTACATAGGTTTCTCTCCAAAGTAAAAAATAATAATAAATATATTTTTTAAAGAACTGATTTAAATTGTTTTTTCAGTATGGAAATATTGTGGTATTGGTAATGTCTCCCAAGAAAAAAGGAAGCGCTTTAGTTGAATTTGAAACCAAAAGAGCAGCTGTAAGTAATATTTTTGTTGTTGTTATGAAATCATTAGTTTTTTTTTCTTTTATAGGAAATGGCTGTTAGTATAGAAAGAGGACTCGCTGAAAATCCATTAGAATTACAATGGATTGATGGCGTCGGACCAACGGGACACAAAAATAGCGCAACAATTAAAGAAACCGATTACGAGAGTGTTACATTGACGAAACTTCGCCAAGCTGAAGAACGGAAACGACTAATTGAACAAATGATGGCCGAAGATGCGGCCAATCAATAAATTATAACTATTAATTATAATTCCATAAACAATTATACCTTTTGTGTTTTTTAAATAAAATAAGTAGGTTGTTTTTAATTTTTGTGCATTACTTTGACTACTTTGACCATAGGGCTTTTAATAACTTATACAAAAAAATTGTATCTTAAATCAAGTGTTTTGAAGTCTAAAAAAGCCAATTTCATTTAAGATTAACCACCAATACAAATAATCAATATATTGTAGTAAAATACTTCAAAAAATATTTTTTCAATTGTGATTAAAAAAATTGCGAGTTTGGTTGCTGCTGCTGCCTTACCTCAGGTCAAACAACATAACCCTATAAATGATAACTGCTCGATAAAAGTAATGATCCAACTCATCATCAATAAAAGTGCACAGCAATTATTATAATGAAAACATTTTTATAAAAATTATCACATAAAATGTCTGCGAAACAAAAGGTAAAAGATACAAAACTATCGGATACATGTTCGGTGTGGAAACGTGCATTTAATTCAAATTCTGAATGGCCAGACAAGGTTTGCATCAAGAAAAAGTTATCAATAATACCCAATTAACATAATCTATGTTTTATATTCTTTAGGAAGAGTTCCTAGACGTCATTTACTGGTCAAGACAAGCAATAGGAATTATATTGGGCATCTTATGGGGTCTCGTGCCATTTAGAGGCTTCATTGGTCTAGCTTTGTAAGTTAAAACTATTTTTAAAATATGTAAAATTACATCAGTACTTTAATAGGTTTGCTCTTGTAAATGCATCATCAATTTACATATACTGTAACAATTACCAAAATATTGATGAGGAAGAGTATGGTGGTGCATGGGAATTAGCCAAGGAAGGTTTTGTCACAAGTTTTGCTGGATTTCTTGTAACATGGATCATATTTTACACAGGACTTCATTATGAGTAATAGTAATACATTCTAGTACTACTTTAAATGTATATTAGTTGTAGCTACTTTCTTTTTTCTATTTTGTTTAACTCAAAATTGAAACATTTATTGTATTAAGTCTTTGTCATCTATGTAAAACTCATTAAACATGAAAATATTGTAGATTTTCGAATTTTAAATACCTTTATTATTCGTTTTTATGAGTATTCTAAATAGAATTTCAAATTTCATATTGATCCACTATAAATTATTATGCGAGCAATACGCTGATGATGAATGTGCGTATTTTTAAATACCTTCAAGAAATCACGACTGCTAATGAATTTTTAATAAATATTATATCATTGTATCTGTATGGTTAACATTTTTGGAGTGAATACTTTTAGGAGAAGAATTTATTATATTCATATAATATTTATACTATTATTACTGCACTAACTTTTTGTTAACATTTGGCAGTGTGAATCAATGGAATTTTCACGTTGGCCCTTTAATTGAACATCCTGTTTTTTTCCCTATGAACTATTCATTCCATTAGTTGCCATCACCTAAAGAGGAAACATAATCAATTAACAAACACATTTCATTAATGAAATTTTCATGCAATTAATAATTCATAAAAAAACCTTAATCAAATTTTCAATTCAGCTAATTTTTTTTAAATTACGTCGATTACAAAGCTCAAGTTTAAATAAAAAATACTGCAAAAAAAAACTTAAATCCAGACACTTAAAAATAATAATATCAGTAATTTGTCAATTACAATAGCAAATAAACAGCTTTCCCCATTAGCTTATCGTGCAGGACATACATGTTAATTGATTGTTAACAACAAATTCACATAATCGGTTAGTTGATAATTCGCAATATAATTAATTCATTTAATTTGCTTGCCCCAGAAACAAGACGAACGCACTTACCACCCGATTCTGTACACTTCAATTTTCTATTTCACTTAGCAAAACTCAGCGACAAACAGCGCCGCCATTTATTACTTGAACGCTTTACTTTTCGGAATATGTCCTGCACTTGCGGTACGAGAAACCTGACAAGTATTAATCAGCGCAATGAAAGTAATGGGAACCAAATTAATAAAAAGCACATCGAAAGCGCCTTACCTTATTCTTTAAAGCTTTAAAATCTTCACGAAATGGAAAGTAGGAGTACAGTAAACCTTAACAAAACATAAAAACAAATGAAACGAAATAAAAAGCGAAAATGGCAGCTACGAAAACCAAATGCAAATTGATAATTAAAAAAAAACAAAAAACAGTCGTGAAAATTATCGATCTCTTTGATATACTTGTGCAGGAAATCATTAATAATTACCTGTTTTCTTGTCCTTTTGAGACTTATCGCTATCTCCGTCAATGTAATCCGGCGTGAGCAGGATCGGCGACGAACCGTCGCTCAGCAAATTGTCTCCGCATGAAATACTATCGGTGTTGTTAATCAAAGACCAGGGACGTGGTTTCGAAAAACTACCCGGCGACAATTTGGTCGGCTTTTTAACTTCTTCATCTTTGCCGTCCGTCGAGTTGCTCTTCGATGGCATGCTGTCGAGTAACTCGGACTCACTGCTTTCCTGTTGTTCTGCCGACTGACCAGGCGATGGCGAATCTAATAATGGACCAGACGCCGTCGAAGATTTATCATCTTCTATATTGCTACTAGACTGAGATCTTTGAATGCTTGTTAAACCTATTTACAATAATGAAACATTATTTTTTTATTAATTGCTTAGTGCTATAATAACAAGAATTACTCACTGGTCAATGGAATGGCTTTCTTCGGCGTCTTCTTTTCGTCATTAAAAACGGCAAACGTGGGGCTATCACTAATACGACTGGGCTCCTCAGACGTTGGCGTCACAGAGCCAGGTCTGAAGAACGTATCCAAACCTTCCTTCAAATCGGGACTGTTAATGGAATCGAGAGCATCGCTCGGTCTAAGAAGGGACCTCGTGGGTGCTCTGGTTTTGGCCCGTCGCGGCCGTCCCTTGACTAGATGCTGTAGCTGATAAATGGCACCCGGCAACTCGGTCACCGAGTCGTCTTCTTCATGCCTTATGGGCATATTTGGCATCAAACTGGGAATATCGTCGGCCGACAGTCCCTCGACGCTATCGACGACAGACTTCGGACGCATTTTCCTACCGTGCAAGCTCTTCCTTTTGATCGACAGGTGTGGAGTGGCCTGATTACAAAGCGAGAAAAACACAAAAACCGCAACGATAAGCTTAATTGAAACACGATTACAGTGTAAGCACCGGTACTTACGAGATTCAGATACTCCAGTTTCTTCACGAGCGAATGTCAGCAGGAAGGAAAATGTTAACAGGTTTAGAAAGATAAATAAGCATTCTCGCATTACAGAATTAATTAATGAAACTTGTTAATACTGGACAAAAGCGGCGATTTGATTTGCAAGTAGATTCGATTTCTCTATTAGAAGCAAGCGTTTAATATTCGATACAGTTTGTTACGTACCAAGGGCGAGTGGTCCGAATGGTGACCACTGTCGGTGATCGAAATATCGCTCGTGCCGTGCTTCGAACTGTCCGAACTGCTGAGACGCGAACGTCGCGGCGGAGAGTCGATCTTGATGACGGTGTTGTCGCCGAGCAGAATTTTGTAGGACCTCATGAGCGCTTCGAAAACTTCATCTGTTATTTTTTCAGAAACATACGACGCAATGATCAGATTTAGCTCCCTGCAACCACCAATAAAAATGACTTTGTCAGTGAGTTATTTTTTTTTAAGACAGCAGAAAAAAACCAACCCGAGCTTGTTCATTATGTCGGTTCCGGCTTGATGTTTAATGCAGTTCACCACGAACTCCAAAGGAATGTGTTTCTTGTTCTTGCAGTCGCGTTTAATATCTTGCAGAATATGCTCATCGCCCAACACAAACGGCAGTAAATCTTTCGAACTCTTTAGCATTCTATCAACGATGCACTGAAATAATCCCAGTTTTATGCATACAGATTTCTAATACAAAGTAATAACAAAACTTTTAGCATATTAAAAAAAAATCTAGATTTAGCATATTAAATTAAAACAAACAAAAAAATAAAGAAAAAGTTAAATTACCTGTAAATATTCGTTGAGAGTGGCATGAATATCACCCGAAATTTGCTGCAGTTTAACTTTAACAGGGTGGACTTCATCTTTCTGAACTGACACCTCCTGCAATGCTGCAAATAACTTCTTGCAACTTTCCGCGTCCTTCATTATACTGTTGGCCCTTGTAATATCCGAACTGTTCACATTCGAATCAGCGCTCAAGTTCTTAATAATATCAACAGTCTGATTTGTAAGTCTATCAACGGCATGTTGTTTGGAACTGAGCGAAAATTCGGGTTGAATGACGTGGTTCTTCTTGATGTTGTTGCTCTTCCGAGGACTCACATTGCGATGCAACAAATCCTGAATCTTGCGCATTATCAAATCAGCCTTTTCGCCGCTGTTTTTCATATAGGGAGTAATATCGTGAATCGGGAATGGCATATATTGCACAGTCTTATTGCTTTCCAGGGAATACGCAATATCCAAGTACCCTTGTAACGTAATATTGTTCCTATCGTAATAAATACTCTTTAACTTAGTGTTTACTTGCAACGCTTTCGCAAGTAGTCTAGCACCAGAATCGCCAATCATATTGCCACTAATATCAATCGTCTCCAAGCACTTATTGTTCCCCAAGGCATTGAAGAAGTTGTGCAAATCCGACTTGAGCTTGCAATCGGAAATGTTTAACGACTTCAGCACGCATTCCTCGTCTTGTATTATCTGGACCACAGCATCCATCACAATCGAAACGTGTTTGGCTTTCATGTTCAGCATATTTCGCCCCATACTTAAATGACGCAATGACTTGTTCTTACTTATGGCAGTTACTACTTGAGCAAGATCTACATCCATGTCTGCAAATATTATTTTAGTTGTTGGATTTTTAACGCAGAATGAATCAACTTACTGTTTTCGGATATATCCAGGCTAGAAATACATCGAACGCCATGGATGCAAGACTCGATTACGTGAGCACCGTGATTCCCAAGGCAATTGAAACTTAAATCAAGAGTAATTTCCTTGGTGAATTCATTACAGGCCAGTCCCAGTAGAAGGTTCCTAGCACAAATTCAATCAATAATTTTAAGATTTGCGGACAAACAATGCTTACTTGAGAGCCTCCTGAGGTAATTTACAGTGCGCCATATTTAAATATTTTAGATTTAAAGTAGTGCTGAAGAACTGTTTAAACGCTATAGGTGCTTCCTTGGTTTTCTTAGTATTGTAAGGATTTCTCGAAACATTTAAATGTACCAAATTAGTGGTACAACCTTTTACTAACGCGACAAACAACTAAAACAAAACAGAATTAATTAAATTGTCTTCCAAAGAGAGCATTAATTACATTTTCCAAAATAATATCAGATCCAGACAAATCCAAGTAACTTATGGCATTGGGATGACTCAAAAAAGTGTACAAATTCTGAAATAACAATCATTCGAAATTAAAATTATCTAAACTGTTCAATAAGTATTAAAACTTACACTAATATCATCCTTTAAATTGTTTTCGCTAAAATTAAGGTACGTAAGAGTATTATACAAGCTGCTCTTGCCGACAATCAAATTGGCTAGTTGGTTGATCCCTTTGGCAGTAATGCCGCATCGTGAAATATTCAGATGGGTCAGTCCTCTGTTCAATTCGGCAATGCAGCTGCCCAAACTGATGGCACCTTTGTCCTCGATGGGATTGTTGGACAAATCGACTGTGTGCAGTGGAATAATTCGGTTCCCTTTGATAACGTTCGTCAGCTTGTTCAGAATGTCCGACTTCAAGGCTAGATTATCGAAAAATAATTCTTCCAAACTCAGAGACTTGCGGAGAACGTTCAGAAGTTTATCCATTATGTCGTGCGAAAGTTTTACATGGTTGACGCGCAAACGTGTGAACCATGTATTATATTCTAGAGCGCTTATAATCGGCACCAAGTCTCTGCAAACAATTACCGTTAATTGCTTTAATTAATTCAATTATAGTTGTTAGTAACAGCAATTAGAAACACCTAGATTGGATATCTGTTTTTTCTTTTTCATTTAAAATTTTCAATTTTGTGAAAAGAGTAATTTTTTCAAGAGAATACTAAATTTTCCCAATAGAAAATAATAAAAAAAAAACATAAAAATTTTAGTAATTAGGTATTGAAAATATGAAAAATTTGATTAATAAAAACAGTAAAAAATGGAAAAAACTACTAACTTTTGATCCAGATGATCAAAATCCTTCAAACAGAGCTCTCTAGTATTTAGAGAAACGTAAATGTTGTCGACATCCCAAGCAACTTCTTCCCGATAAGGCATATTATGGAAATCGCACATGCAAGCATACTGCGAGGAGAATCCTCCGCAAGGCCCCACTTCTCTGATATTGCTGCCGACCGCTTCGATGTCTCGTAAAACCTGAAGCCTTGACGTCGGTATCACTTCGATCTGCAAACAATCGTTACATAAATAATGAGTCATGCGAAACGATCCTTTTTCCGTCCGTCGTTAAATATACCTTTTTGATGATATAATGCAGTGATACCGTTGGAAAAATGTTTCGGATGGCAGTGGCCAGCGCGGAAATCATACTGTCCACTTCTTGACTAGAAGTGGAGTCATCTCCGGTCAGGAAGGAATAAGTCTTATCGTTGAATGTTAAACATAACTGATTGCCACGTTTGCTTTCCAAACCTTGGATATCCAAATAGTGATAATGGCAGTCAATCTAAAAACAATTTTAATTTATAAAAAATAATCTAAGAAAATTTCTTGAATTATAAATACCCTTGTTGGAACTTTGGCAGTCAACATAAGAATTCTACATGGAGAAAACACCTGCAACAATGTTGATTTATATAAATATTTCTCAAATTCCTAGAATAATGACTGAAAAATGTGTGAAACTATTGCTCATTCAGACAATCCAATTAAAAAAGCTAGTAGCTAGTAGTTTATTAGTAACATTGTTAAAATTAAAATATTCCTCTAATTAGAAATTCTTGCTTAATGTGAAAATTTTGTTGATGGTTCAGTGATTGCTTAATAAACATATAATTAAAAAGGCTGTTAAAAAAACCCAAATAATGTTAGAAATTTCCATGAACATTACCAAAACTTTGTTTTCAGTTTTGTCCCCTTTTGTCTCCAATCGAACAACATTTTTGAACAGAATCTTCAACTGCTTTCCCAATAACGTCTTCACGCTCTCTGTAAATCGAAAAACATTATTAAATTACGCACGCCTAGCACAAATTGAGATCAATTAAATTAAGTTAGTCATGTTTTTAATTGTGTTGTTTGTGCAGTGTGCTCACCATTTAAATCCTTGGTTAATTGAGACCTGGTAGACATTCTGCAACCCTAGCGATTTTCCTACGGATTCATGAAATGCCACTAATTCGTCCGAAGGGTAATTGATGACCGAGTGATGGGTTAATTTGAAAACCGGCACTGAGTACTGACATCTAAAAAGGAAACACTCCACAAGGAGCGAAACTGCTTGCACATTTGCCTGCAAGCGACCGTTCGTGTCCCCGTGGGGTGCAGCTTGAAACCGAACTGGACTTTGGTGCAAATGAATGAAACAAACTATGATAATGACTAAAAACGCACGAGCACCACTTGGATTTTACATTGGAATAGATTTACACTGTTAATTTACGTGTGTATGATTACTAATAAAACAGGCGACAGATTCTAATGCGCAACCAGATGCGCACTCTCTTTCCCTTTTGCTTTGGCTTTGGCTTTGCTGCTGGTGCTGACAAAATGCACCTTGCCAAAAGCAAAAGCCCAGATATGACTCACTTCTTGCTGAAGAAAGAAAGACGATTCAGCAGTACCCGCACGGAAAAGAAACGCAACACGTGAACTGTTTGGTGGTAATTGCTTTTGGGCTGCAATTAACTCTAATTGGTTTATTTTTTAGCAATTGAGTCAGTAGATTACTAAAGAAAATTATATTAATTGGTAGTGCTGCAACACCTTCTCCATATTTTTATTTTTTACTAAAAAATATTAATTATTGTGTAACACTATCGTTAGAGGTATGGATTTAATTAATAATATTCAAATTATAAAGAAATACATGGCAAATAAAGTTAATTCTTGCTTTTGAAAATTTAAATGCAATGGCAGCCAACTTAAATAACTGATAATTCACCAAAAATATACTGTTTAGTTTACAAACAATTTTTGCGCTCGTTTTTGCGCAAAACATTTTTATTTTCGACTTTATATTAACTTAAAAATGCCATTGTAACAAATTATTTATTGAACTTAGCGATTTATGTTTAAAAATATTGTAAAAGCAAAAGAAATCCCCAAAAATCACTATAGATTTGACACTAAAAACTTTAAAGGTTACAGGGGAGAATTTGTGCCACTAGCAAATTGATTTCTTTCTAGCTGTGATCATCGACAAAACGGACAAAAGTAAAAATATGTAAACTAATTGCATAATTACCACAATTGGACATCCATACTGTGATATAAAAAACCAAATACACAAGTAGATAAGCAGCAGCAATGGTATCAAAATCTCTTCAACAGTTATACACACAACTGCCCCAATCGCTGAGTGATTCTGATTCAGAGAAGGAATCAAATGATAAACAAGATGACGACATCAAAATAATTCAACATGAAACGCGACCGATTCCGAGGGGTCCGATGAGTCCTCTGAGGAAAACCTTGTTTGTATTGTCAATAGCATTGTGTTTTATTGTGGTGGTGGTTTTCCTCTGGGTTCTTCCATGCTCTGAAAACAGTGTTTGCCAATCAGTAATTGGCAACTGGAAGAAGGAATTCGAAGGGTTTGCCTTTGAAGGGCCCATTAGTATTGTCAGACACAATGGTGGCAAAAGTCTGAGGTTTCTCTTTAAAGTCAGAAACAAAAATAGTCATGATGTCTACAATCAGGATGGGATTCTGGCTATACAGTCATCCACAGGTGAAACTGCATGGTTTTTACCACAGGTAAATATCTGTATCAAATTATTGCACAAATTTTAATTATCAATTTGATTTTAGATAGGAGTACCAAAACAAGTATCTTGTGAGTTGATGGATTTGAATGGTGACCAAATTAAAGACTGCTTTTTATTGGGTGAACAAGGATTGTTGGTGGTTGACCCCATAACTTCAAATACAATTTGGTATGCCCACAACAAAAATACAGTAGTTAGAGGCTTGGACTTCCCCATACTTTTACCAGATTTAAATGCTGATGGTGTGCCAGATTTACTGACAGTATCAAATTCGAATTCTTATCACAACAAAATTGCCATTTTATGCGGCCAAACCGGCAGAATCCTGACGGAAATTCTGGTCCATAATTGCGAATCCATAGAGCACTTCAATTACAAACCCTTGGAAAAACTGGTAATAATAAACTGCTGGAATATCACCAACAAATTCTTCAAAATTGCACTTAAAGACTTGCAAAGGCGCATTTTCAATGCATCCACTTTAGTCCAGGCTACGACAATTAAAGATTTCACTGTAAATACTCACGCGAACAATTTTACCATAAACAATCACAAACTAGTAATTGGAAACCATGGAGAGTGTCCCAATTGCATTGCCGACATTATTCTAAAGAATCTCGATACTAGAAAACAACTGTTAAATTGGACCAGAAATCACACCTTTGTCGCAAAGCCGATTGCTTATTCATTTAAAACGAACAAAAATATACCGATGTATTTTAACGGACAACTAAATGGTTTCATATTGAAATTATGGGAATGGCAGGCGAAGCCGAAAATCGCTGAGAAAAAGAAGAACAGAACAGAACGCAACTTGCTGTCGGAAAGGGTACTTTTGATTCTGTTCTCTGAAACGGAAGTACAAGTTATCAATGTTAGTTACACGGAAATAACGCAATTGTGTTTCAATTCGGACGATTGTCAGCCGTCTATTGCAGCCCACAATGAGTCCATTTTATTGACCGATTTGGACCGCGACGGCCACTTGGAACTGATCAACTACTGTACTTCGTACAAATGCTCTTCGAATGCGTCGACCAAGAATTGTCTTTTAACATCCAAAGTCGAAGTTATTAAATTGGAGACTGAAATGCCTAAACTGTTTTTGAAATAATCATTCTGCTTTTGTATGTTCCTTACGTGTTGTGCATTGTAAATCTGTTAGAAACTTAATAAAGAATATTATTCAACTGACAATTTATTTTAATAATTCATCTATCCGAAATTATGATATACATTTTTTTTATAAATCTCTGATTAACGAAGGTAATAAATCATACCCGGTAAGAACAAAATATGACGGATAAAATAAATCAAAATAGTGGCGTATAAGTAAGACGAGACCAAAAAAGCTAAGAAATTGAGTAGTTATTGGTTAACAATGCGCTAACAAAGAAACTGATTATTTTCTTATGGTATTTCTAGTCAATCCGCATTTAAATTTATTAGAGGCGACTATACTTTACGATTTTTTCAGATATATATTGAAACAAATACCTTTAAGTTACTTATACTGGGAGACAATGATTTTAGAGCCACCCCTGCCATTGTTTTATTTACCAACCGATTTTTAAAAAAGTTAGCAAACTTATACAAGACAATATTTTCGATTTATTGGCCTATGTTTTAATATTTATAGTATACACTTCCGGTTTGGCCGGAAATGACTTTCACTTTTTTTGGGTTCTAGGGTCAATTCCGAGTACAAAAATGTGCGTTTCGTTAATTTTTTAAGTGCTCAAAAATAAAATTTTAAATTATATTCTAGTATATTTTTATTGTTTTAAAATAAACTATTAAAAAAATCCGTAAAATACTATTATTTGCATTTAAAAATTCAACTTTATTTCTTTCTGAGAGTATTTACCTATGAGTTAAAATGTTTTTAATTAGCATTAGTAGATTCTACCTAAAAAAAGTGCCTTAACAAGATTATTTATTCGTTCAGTTGGCATTAATAGCAGAGGAGTTATGAATGTTTTTAGAAATCGTCAAAAATCGAATGTTTGGCTATAACAAAAAATAATGTTATTAGTTTTTCTCTGGCACTTAAAGGGACATCCAATTTGATCCAGCCTTTTCTTGTAAAATAAAATATTAATGTAGAAAAAATTAAAATTGAAACAAAAAAATAGATTTTGAATTTTTTTTTTATAAATTTCAATAAAATGTCATGAAGTAATATTTATTTGCATACCATAATTATTAATTTGGGACAAAATAATAATTTTTTTTTTATAACTTTCAATAAAATGTCATGAAGTAATATTTATTTGCATACCATAATTATTAATTTGGGACAAAATAATAAAAATAAAACAAAAATGTACACAATAACTCGGGACAAAGGAAACAGTATTTTATCCATGGACCTTGTGGTTTTAAATTATTTCCAAGAAGGTGGCAATACCGATTGTATTCGAAGTCTCTATAAGGCGTTAATTTTTTTTTTTTTTCAAAAAGGAATTTAATATCAATGTTCTTTTAAATAATAACTTATTTATTAGTACTTACGGAACATTGAAGTAACAAATATTATATAGAATATATCCATATACTCATCAATAATATGAATATCAGCAGCAATAAAATTCAATATAGACAGTAGAATGAAACTTAAAAAATATATGAAATTACAATAATCGAAAGATATTTACACAACTAAAAAAGTAGAGTATTATCGCTAAGAATAATTAAACCATTCATTCTACGCGCAACAAAAAATAGTGTGCAATACTCCTACTATTTTCAATAATTCACCTAACTTATCAATTTTTTCATGTTCATAATTCATATCAAATATCAATTTGAAAATGTTTTTCGCGTCATCTCCCAAAAAACAAATATGGCTAACAAATATATGGCAAATCAGACACATTTACTCGTACATCCCATTCAGTTAGTGCAATCAAAGATATGTTGTTCTTCACAAAATAAAAAAAAAACGAACAAACAAACAAAATGTTAACACTATAGTAAATACAAGTACCTATTACATGTTGTGTTTAATTTTCTTTATACGTAGAGTATATAAATATCTTTGCATGTATAGGATATGTACGTTCAATTTTTGGATAATCTATGCACAAGAAGAAAATACATACATTAAAAGTGCCAGTACAAACGTGTATATGATACGATAGGTATGTAGAATTCGACCGAAAAATGATTGTGCCCCTTAATTATTTATTATATCAGCAGCAGGAATTATTGTCACAAACTTGGACTTTATTGATATGACAAATGGAATTTTGAATTGTCTAGATTGCAATCGTATTTTTTCATTTACTTGTATCTAATAGTTGGTTTTTCATATTTTATTTACCTTATCCTGGCATTTATAATGCTCCCGGACATTAATTAATATTAATGGAACAGTAGGGATTGCTGTTGTCCCATTGCAGCTGCACCCGATTGGCCACCACCCATTGGTGCAAGCATTGAGCCATTATTGGCAACCATCGGTCGCATACCCTAAAAATTATAATTATGAAAATTAATATTAAAAAAAAAAAAAAAAAAGTACCATCATGGGTTGCATTGGCATAAACATTGATGTTTGGCCTAAGGAGGCCTGGCTGTTGCTCAGAGACTGATTCATTGGTTTATAGTTGGCACCAGTGGTGGCGGACATCGGTGACGGGGACCAACCTGCGCCACCGCCCCCTTTCGAGCCATTTTTCGGAGAGTTCCACTGAATTTCTCTGCGAAAAAAATCAACAATAAAAATACGCTGCAAAGAAAAAACAACATAAAAACAACTTACTTGATGGGCGGTCGGCTATTTATGGACAAATTCTCAGCCAACGAAGCCAAACTGGACTCCAGATCGCCAGTTAACAGGGCACTGCTGCCCACATTATTGTTATTATTGTTTTGTCCCATATTATTGCCATTGAGCGGCTGCTGCGCATTGATTTGCTGATGACTATTGCCTTGCATTGTGGTCGGTTGCAGGACGCCACCCAGCGCATCGAAACCGGTACCTAGAAAACGCACCCACAAAACCCATAAAATCAATTCGGACAATCGAAGTGGTCGGAGACGGTGATTCGGAGCGAATGAATGATGATTAGTACGTTTTAGCTAGAGGTTACCAATGGACAGTGCAAATTGCAGACCGTTCTCATTAGTAGTAGTAGTAGTAGTAGAAGTAGACGGAGAGGAGGAGGCAGAGGGCCTCCGGATTGTGTTTAGTGGCGGTGGCGGTCTCGGCGGCCGTTTGTGGTGATCGTGTTCTTGTTGGCTATTGTTGCCGACATGTTTGAGAGTGGTTAGTGTAAGGCTCTCGTCGACGCTTAGCTTACGGTCAGCCTTATCGTGAGCGGCGGACGAGACGCAAGGCGTCTCGTTGATGCGCGTCGTCTCGTCCGTCGTCGAGTTATTGTCTTTTTGAAAGTAACTCAGTACTTCCTGGATCGGTTTCGCGTGTCTGCCCGTAGGCGAGTTTGTCTCGAGGAGTAAGGACGGCTCTTTGTCTTCGACAAGGAACGGGTTAAAGGATTGCGGCGGGTGTGCCGTATCGGTGATGGTGCCATCAGCAGCTTGCGAAAACATCAAACGAGTAAAACATTAACAGTTAGTAACAGAGAGCATGCTTCAGCTTATTATGTCCTTGATTAAGGCTACCAACTACACCCACGATTGCCCTATTTTTATTTAATGAATAGATGAACGAAAAATATTGGGACACTCTTACGATGAGATTTCTTTATCATCAATCAGTTTTTAATATTTTTTTTTTTTTCGTATTTCAAAACAAAGAAATCCCAATCCAAAGTATTCCAATAACACTCAAAATGATACCAGATATGTAAACGCATATATAAAGAAAAAATGCTTACTCTTAACATCGGTGCTTCCAAAGACGTTTTGGAAATTTGCCTCGGAAACGAAACCTGTGCCATTCTGCGGAACAGGTGTATTGTATCCTGCGAAAGAAGAAGGGAAAACAAGGTGTAAAATTCACTTCCGCAATGCAACCGATATTAGATTGCTGGCAGACAAACGAATAACTCTAAACAGTGGTAATGGGAAAGGAGATAATCTGATTGTATGTATGCTAACCATTTCCGTTTGTCACCCAAGCGTTAATATTGTTGGGCTGCTGCAGGATGGGCAATTGGAAGGCAGCGTTCTGCGACGACGGTACAGCAGCTTGCGGTGCGCCGAACGCATCGGCAAACGGATTGTTCAGCAGCAGCAGATCGTCGGACGGCTTGGACGTCGTCACGCTAGCGGCGCCGTTAGACTGATTCCTATCGGCATTGAACGGATCGTTGCTCTGATTGAAGAACGGATTGTTGGCCGTGCTCTGAGCGGGCGGCGAATTCGTTACTTTAGTCTACAATCACCAGCAACACATAATACGACACTTAAATTTCACTTTAATAAAGCGTAAAAAATGCTTACTTTAAATTGATTCATGGCGGCTTCCTCTTCGGCTAAAAGCTGTAACTTTAGATTCTCATCGATTCCGTTAACGTTGTCGATACGGCCGTTCGCCACCACAGTGCCAAAACTGGTGCTGGTGGAAGACAAAGCGGTTACTGCCGAACGAACGTTCTTCTGATTGCTACACAATTGGTGTAAGGGTGGAGAAAGAAAATGAAAAAAATAAAAAATAAAATAAACAATGAATAACAAAAAAATAATAAAAATAAAAGTGGGAGTGTATGTGGGACAAACCACAAAATTTTACCTGGCGTTCTGCGACGGTGTACTAGACGTCGACGACTTTTTGCCCTCCATCGACGCCAAGTGCTGTTCCAGGGCGTCCAACAACGTGCTGGGCGCTTTTGTTAAATCAGGAATGTCGCCTTTGTTTATGCCGACATTCTATAAATCGAAAATTATTAAATTTACATGTACATATCGAAAAAAAAAAAGCAGAAAAATGAAACTTACTTCAGCTACTTTGAGAAACTCGCTAACTCGGTCCATTCGTATTAAAAACTTTTTATAGATTTCCAAAGCCTCTTTTGCTTGTTTCTTATTCATATCGAAGAATTTTTCTGCACAATCAATCAAAAAGTTAACAAACATTTTCCACAACTTGTAAAAGAATAATAAAGAACTTACCTAATAAATTAATAATACCATTATTGTAACAGGCGAAAAGCCTGATTAGATCTCTGAAGAGGAGCATGAAACACATATTGATAACACCGTTGGTGAGATCGTTCGCCGAACAGTCGAATTCCAGGAGGGCGTCTAATTGACTTTGAAGGGACGGAACAGTCTTCAACAATTTATCTGTGTGCATTGTTCGCAGAACTGTGTTGTCTTCGTTCCTAAAAAGCAAGAAAATACAAAGTAAATATAAAGTTTATAGCCTTAAAAAAAAAAAAAAAGAAATAAAAACGAACTTACCCTTTCTTTTTGCAGAAGTCGAAAGCAACAGTTCTGTAAGAAAGGGCTTTCTCATTGATATACCTCGCGTATCGTCTGATAAAGGGCGACATATCGTATCCTAAAAAACGTAAAAAAACATTAGCAATAAAAACCATTTAAATGCAACAAGCAAAAAATACAACAAAACGTTTGAAAAAAAAGCACCAGAAAAAAAAGATAATAAAAATGTATTCAGCAAAAGTACTTTTATAACAAAAAGCGTATTTTCAAATTAAATTATAAAAAAGTTCTTTGTGCTTTATACATTTAATTGCCAATACAAACCCAATAAAAAAAGTCGATTACGTTAGTGCAAAAAGAACCACTGGTAAAAACAAACTACATAGAAGTGAAACAGAGACGTTTCCCCCCAATGCCTAAAGTGTTAAAACTTACCGGTTCTAATGCTCAGCATCCCTTAACAAACAGAGAGAGAGAGAATTATTCGTCGATCAACATGCAAAGAGTATTAGATTAGTAAGTATTTAGATCCTAAGGGTAACTCTAATTCCATATTATGTTATAAATTAAATAATTTTTATCTGACTAAACCTAAAATTTTTAAACAAACCTTGGACGCCGCTCTTATCTAGGAAATTGCTTAATTGGAAACTGCTGTTGCTAGATGCCAAATATTGGGTAAACCTCTGCAATTAAGAACAAAAGAGGAACAAATTAGTGTTTTAATTCAGCCATTCAGATTGCGTGAATCGTTCATTTAACGTAACTGAATATGAATTTGAATGCATGGCATTAGAGGCTGTGAATTAAACATTCATATATGCATTATGTAAAAGTGCACTTTCTCTGCGGAATAACAAACGAAACAAACATCGGGAAAGGACATGCCAGGAATTCCTACACCGCTAGACAATAAGTGCATAATTGAATTAACTCTTCTTCTCATAAATTAAGCTGTTGTTGCGGTGTGTGTCGAGGAGATTAAAAGGCAGAAAAGTAGTGTGGAAGAAAAAAGTCCACAAAGAATATTCGTGAGAACAATTTATACAGGATTACAAAAAAAAAAATTTAAAGAAATTTTATTTACGAATTCCTGGAAAACGCTTTTAATTGATGATTATGATTTACGATTCTCTTCGGAAAATGCAATTTATGTCTACTTGTGATTAGAAATGAATAATTCATTCTATAAATAAATCACAAGTGCAGTATTACTGTTGTATACATTTTAAAGAAATATTTGTTTTAAAAATGTTTGTTTGAATTTACCATATATTATTTAGAATTTTCTTTTTGTAGGCAGTTAAGAAAATTAAACAGAAAAAACATTTAACAAAATAGGCGCCACTTTAAATGGCCACAGTAAATAAATTTAAATTACTTTACTTTATTGCCCAGTTAGACAAAACCCTAAAGTGCTAATAATGTTTATTTCAAAATTTCTCAAAAGATAATGTTGAAATTGATAAATGTAAAATTGCACCACTTAAATTAGAATTAAGAAAAAAAATTCAAACATCAGCAACCACCGCTCACAATAAAATAAAAATTAATAAAAAAAAAAACAACAACATCCTGTATAGAAATGTAATAAGAGTAAGATGTAGATGTAGATGTAGGAATAAAACGGAACACAAGGAAGAGACAAACAATAAGCTTTGGCGGCTTCGTTGAAAGCAAGACATTCTTCATCTCTTACCTCGTTCCCATAGCACATCATGTGGTGGACGGTGATTAACGCCTTGTAAACGACGACCCAATTTGTGTTTTGTGACCTTTCGATTAACAAATTGGCCAATTGCGGTATGGACACGTTCGGTTCGTTCGTGCATTGCACCAAATCTGCAAAATACAATTACCAATCAAATCTATCATCAAGTACCTCTATACATCATTAATTTCAACGGCCCTCTTAACACCCACATTTCAAGCACTCGTATTTCTTTCATTGGGAAAATATTATTGCAAACAAACTTTTGCAATAAATGCACTTTACAACCGTGCCATAATACAATAAACAATATATCTTCCGGTGAAGATATATGAGTATTTATACAGGCTGGCCATTCTCACAAACCGAATTACAATCAGAGAAAAAAAAACATAATAATATAATTTTCAGTCCCAAATTATGCTATACATTTCTTTGAAATTCTTTGACTAACGATGATAAATAAGCTTATCGGTTTGTTCATTCCAACGTGAAAATCAGTGCTATACCAAATATTTAAGCAGTAATCTGTGCTCAAAAAATATTTTAACAGTGTGTCATAATTAGTTAAAAAAAGCAAAAGAGTAGTGGTATAGTTGAGAGAAGACACCGAAAAACCAAGAAACTAACTTCTGACCAGCGCAACAAAATATTACAGTTCTCATTTAGGCATAAAATAAGAGTCGCGGTGCAATATAAACGAAGCTGCACAAAATTCATATTTTATTTAAATTATGTACTTATAAAATCAGTAATGCCAAAAATATTAAATTTTCTACAAAAATTTAAATTATGTAATAACTCACAAAATATTAAACTTATGGCAGGTTTGCAACTTTTTAACATAATCTTACTTCATTATGAGTAATCTAAGGCATTTCACAGCCATAAAGATGGATTTTTAGGAGTCGATTTCTTTTTTTGCAGCTAAACAAAACAAAAATTAATAAAAATTCCGATGTAAAACCAGGATGGTCCAAATAATAATTTAAAAATAAAAAGTGATGTAACAATAACATCTATCCAGTCCGATTGTAAATGTTTGTTTGCGATCCAAATTCGGTAACAATCTATTCAAAAATAAAGAAATGGTAAGGGTGGTAGTAAAATTTGTGTCACCATGTATATTTGAGTACCATAATTTGGTAGAAAGTAATAAATTAACCTCAGCTAAAATGAAACTCGATAACCAAGCAAGGTGCGGAAAATTTTCTTCATTTGATTGATTTCAAAATATTAATTGGAAACAATAATTCTTTTTTTATAATGTAAAATAGTTTCTATGGACTTAATTATAATTAAAAAAAAAAAACTGCAGATTTTCAGTTTTTTTTTTATTTTTTATTTTTTTGATGACCTGGCCTCCCTGTATAAAGTAAACTAGTGAATAAACAAGAGGAAATCTTTGCATTGCACATCCCACGGATATAGCCGTTGTTAAATGAGTTATCAGTCAGGAAACAGACTCACTTTTGTCTACATATCATCGTATCAAATTACGTGGGCTGAAAAGCGCCGATGTTATTTATTTCACTTGTCGCCGCATTAATTCTTCACCCGATAGGCCGATAATAATGAATAAATGATAAATTAATGTTACGGCATACAAATCATTAAAATGGAAGCTGTTCTCGCTGTAATCTATAGTATGTGCAATGTGCATCATGTAATAAACTGTAATTGATGATTCGGAATATTTTCAGCATTTTGTTTCATTCATATTCTGTGGGGAATCGGAAAAGTGAATATGATATATGGATGTAACGATTGGTTCTGCTTTGCTTCACTTTCAAATTGCAAAAATTGCAATTAAAAAAAATATCATTTGCATTTTTCAGTGTCGCCGTTGATATAATAAAGCGTGAGTGTTTTTATTTTTTTGCATTGAACACGTACACATTCATTTGATTACTGTTACCAAGTCTTGTAATTTTTAATCAGCTATGCGATTTATGTAACATCAATTTTAATTAGTATTATTTATTGTCTTTATGTGTAAGATGAGTAATTCCATTTGATTTGCTTAGTATTTTTATTGCTTAATAAATTTTTCCACTTGTAGTTCTTCTATTTTGTTCATTTTAGGATTTTTATATAATTATATTATTTTTATAATAACTTCCATGATGTTGGCACCCCAAAATAAAAAGTAGTATTTTTTACGAGTTGTATATTAGACAGAGTTCTATAACTCCAAATGGGTTGCTAAATAAAATAGTTCATATTTTTTTACTTATAGTTTTTATCAAAGAATGTTTGGTGGTGCTAACTTCATGCCATACCTCTTTTTTGAAAAAAAAAAAAGCAGTTCTGACACCTAAATTAAATAAAAAATAAAGAGTTCTATAGTTAGCAGAATATTTTTATAGTTCTTCAAAAATAAAATCCCAAAAAAAAGTTACCTTTCTATCGAAATAATAATTTTTTAAATTTTGAGTAAAAAAAAATTATCTCGAGTTATTAGTGTACAAAAATAAAAATGGCACCCAAATTATTATTTTTTGCCAATTTACAAAACTTTCGAAAAAGGCGGAAAGACCTCTGGTCGATAGCCGAAAAGATAAATAAATAAAAATAAAAATACTTTCGAAAATAGCTAAAGCCACTGCATACAAAATAAAAAACAATAAAAAATAAAAACATTTAAAAGAAAACCGCAAAGTTAAAGGGCACTTAAATTAGGAAACATTACACATAATATCTATATAGTAAATAAAACCTTTTGCGGAAATTTACGTGGCACGAATCTTCCGTTCTCCACTCTCTTCCACACTTAAAAAATCTAACAAGCTAAAGCAACAGCAAACAAGATTAACAACGGCACAATAAGAACAGTGAAAGAAAGCGCAAATCACGATATTGCACTAATATAACTTATTATAGTTCTAAAAACATAAACAAACAAATCGATAATTGTATAACGAGGCAAATAAATAGAATAAAACAAACCGTTGCTTCCACATTCATTATAAATATGTACAATTGCAGAGAAAGAAAAAACAAAGATAATAAATTATAGAATTTTCAAGAAAAGGAAAATACAACTAATAGCATCTTATAGTGGGAAATAATTAGCAACGGCAATTAAACTTTACAACTTGTTTTGATGAGTGAATTGTTTCTTTATAATAAATAATATATTAAATTAAAATAACATAAAGCGTCTTATGTTGATATAATTTCGATTAAAAAATACAGTTAATTATAATCTGCAAGACCGATAAATCAAAACAAAAATAAAAAACGCAACTAAGCAACAGTAATTAATGCAAAACTCATTGCGAACGAATCAACCGACTAGCGAACGAAAGAAAGGTGTGATATAACGAGTGCAACATATAATTAAAACCGGGTCATGGCGATTTTGTTTATAATCGAAATTATGTTATGTTACTTGCACTCGACTGCCCGCAACATTAATGCAATTAAATAATATCGCACGAAAGCAAGTAATTTGTGCATTATATCGATTAAAAACTGGTAACTTATAAGCTTAAAAAATTAAAGAAATTTTCGAATTCTGTAAGTGGGCATTTATCTATGATTTTTCCTAAAAAGTTCGTTAAAAACAAAAACACTTTTTATTCCTGCAGGTAAACAGAAATTTTTCAAAATGGATTAAATTTAAAATATAAAAAGAAAAAATATTAAATGTAAACAGAATAGTTTCTGCTACTGATAATTAATGAGACATCTTTGAAAAAAAAAAACAGTCATTTTTAGGATCGAAAAATTGGCAAATTTTACAAGTCCTTGGCCTCTTTCATACAAACTTTTCGTCGCATTGCTTTTATCAAAACTTTTCAAGATTGTTTAGATGTTGTTAGCTTTCATTTTTTACGTAACGAGCATTTGATTAAAAGTCAATTACTCAATAAACTTTGCATTTTTCGATAGCACTTCTTCAAGAATTCTTAAAATATTTCCATGTACTATTTGCACCCCATAAAATAATTATACAATCATTTTATTAGCAATTATTTGTGGTTAAATAATAAATATTGTTTCAAACAATTACTGCATTTATATTTAAGCAAAAGAAAAAAGAACAAACAAAGTTGCGAACGACATTTAATGGCTGCCACTTATCAATTTATTGATGTAATTACGAGACAAATAATGCAATAAAAACGGAATTAATGCACAGAGGAAAATTATTTATTCGCGGAATAATTTATGTACATTTTCATTAAGTTGTAAATAGTTACTTTCTACTAGTTGCACATAGCGCTTCTCTTTTTTTATTTATATTGTTAATAATAATTTTAATAGTGCATATTTTGCATTCTGTTTTTAAGTTTTATTGGTTTTACCAAAAGCCATAAAATAAATGTAAAGAAATTAACTACTTTGTAAAGTACATTAAATTGAATAACATGAAAGTAAATGTTTCTTCTAATAATTTATTAAATTTAATTAGGCAAAAACAATAATCTGCGGGAACTTCTTAAGTTGAGTAAATCTGTACGACTTGGCAAAACATTGAGGAAGAAATCAAGGAAACCTAAATAACTGAAAGCAAAGTTCTGCCCGTAAAACGTTTGATTAATGAAATTCCTTCGCTTTAATGAATTCTCTAACTTATTCAAATTTACAGTTTTGCATAAATAAATGCGGACTTTTTGCAGTGATTAAATACTTCTTTATAATTTACAGCTATTTGAAAAGACAAACATTAAGATAATTTAATAACAAATATCGTTTTTTAAATTATATTCTTTTTTTTTTCTATATGGATGAAATGGCACAAACTTATATTTGAATTGTTTTACAAGAGAAAACAAAAACTCAAAACATGAAAAATATAACTAAGACGAGAGGAATCGATGTGAAGAAGAAACGATTGGACATTTGTATTCCTTTTTTTTTATGTGGAGACCATCAGATAGATATTGATAAAGACCTTGAAAGTTCAAATACCCATTCTCTGCGTAAATGAAAATACCTAGACCACTATCACTACATGGGAGGTAAATAACATCTACTGGTGGAATGGAATACCCATATAGTGAACCATGAAGAAGAGTAGAATTCCTTCATCCGCATCTCTTTCTTTTCTCCTCCCTCCGCGCTCTTCCTTACTACCTTACTACAATAACAGGACTTATTTCTACTAGTTTCATATTATGTATTTTTAGCCCATCCGATATCTAAATTTATACTGTGCATAAAACAATCCTATTATAATGCGCAACTATTATGCAAAAAACAATTAAACACGTTCATCAAGCTTGCTTATCGTACGTTGAAAGTGTTAATTAATTATTTTCATATGCATATGCTTCAATTTAAATTCATTTTAATTTTATGAATTATTTCAGCTATTTCAAACATTAAAACAACCAACCAAAACCAAAAAAATAGCAAAAAACAAAATTAATTTAAATAATTCTTTTTGTAATTAAGTACAAACTATTAGGATAATAATTTGCAATACAAAAAGCAACAATATTATCCAAATTATAAATTCGTGTACGTCGTCATTAAAGAACAAAACAGGAACGAAATTATTAACAAATAAATCACCGTATTATTTATATTATACTAAAACTATACTACAGCTAGAAGAAAATTAGTTTCTCAGTTTTTAATTTACACATTCTAAGACGAATAATTGCCTCATTAACATTTATTTCGCCATAAAAATTCATGCAAGTGTGAACAACCGCTACTTTTCGCATTTTGCAAAGATCCTTTTTATTAATATATAAAAACAACAATATTGTTTATGCACTTCTGAGTTTGCAAACCTTTAAAAGGCCAGTTAGTTACGTAAAAGGCTAAATGCAAAATCTGTTTTTCGAGCAATTACGGCAAATTACGATCTATGTATAGTATATACACTGCACTGGTAGGATAGGAGCAATAAAACGGTGCAATTATATGCAATTGATGGGAAGTGTGAGGCGCAATCTGTATAAGCAAGCAACTCTTTACTATAGTAGTCTCCCATTTTTTTTTTCGTTTTTATATTCAATTTAAGTATAGTGTAAAAGTGCGACTAAAATAGAAACAAAAAGAGACGACACACGAAACATCTTGTTTGTTTTGGTTGAGAGGCGGAAAGCAGCGAGTTATTTTTGAAACGCACTGAACTCATTTACACCTTACACTCGTCGTTAATTTCGGATTTTAATTTATTTATAAATGAAAAGAAAAATGTGTTATAATTTACGGTTTCGTAAATTTCAATAGCTAAATTATGTGTTTTAATTATTATTTATAATTGTACAATGTATGATTTACTTTGTGGGACATTGAAAATTAAGAACAAACAGAAGAACAAAAAAACAATTTAACGGGTACACCAATTTAAATTTCTTCTTATTACCTTTCCTGGTAATAAATTGAATAAATAAAAGTAATATAATCTACATTATATACATATATACCTTTTTCAGTGGCTGCTGTTGCTGCTATTAATTAGTAATTTAATTAACTAGCAAATGCAAGGTAAACACTTCGAGTATCGCTTTGTTTAATTAATTAATAAACGGAAAAGCCAATTAATTTTAACATTATACTCCAGCCCAATCACAAAATATTGCAAATTATAAACCAAAAAGTTAAAAAAAAAGTTGATAGATTATAAAACAAGATTGTAAAACGGAGAAAACTATTAATAATCCGCACATGACTAAAACAATGACCATAATTGATTAAGCATTGAGTGATATTCACTATTCAGTGATTAATAACTTGACAATTTGAACTGCAACACAATTTCATATCTATTTTTCAAATACTTCTTCCCAAAACTCAACAGAAATGCATTTTTCTTTTATACCTATATATGCACTCTCAGAAGATCAAAAACAATATAATAATGGTCAATACACGAGGAAAACTTTGACGTGCATACAATTTGTTTATTAATAATAATGTCGCCTCAATTTCACTCCACTATAGCGTTCCGTTATCATTATTATTATCAGCCGGGCCCGTGGCTCAGTGGTCCGAACTCTCGGTTTCTATACCGGTGGTCATGGGTTCGATCCCCACGGCCGGCAAGATATGGGTAGTGGTGTTTGGGTAGGCATCCCCATCACCA
>JASKGO010002867.1:0-24695 GCA_030556065.1 Holobus sp. GC000080
ATCAATGGGCTATTTTCTTGAATACTCTTCGTTAGATATGATTGGAAGGCGTTAATTTGATTTATGGCTGTGGCTTCAATAATAGGATTGTCTTCAACAAATTTCAAGACTTGTGTTATGACCTTGTCCAAAAATCGAAATACTTTACCTAAAATAAGAAAACTTATAAACAAAAGTAGTAATTAGAATTAATTTAATTAATAATTAACTACTAAGAAAATTACTTAACATAATATAGGAAATTAAATTTTTGATGTTAAATAATCCGAAAAAAATTAATAACTTTTAAACTAATTAAGAAAGAGCTATAATTTTAATGTTATTTCGAAAGTAATTTAATCGACTATTAAAACAAATATTTTATATATTTAATGAATTTAAAAAAACATTAAATAAATAAAATTTAAATCAAAATACTCAGCCTAAAATAAAATAACTTAAAAACAAAAGTTAATTAGAATTAATTTAATTAATAATTAACTACAAAGAAAATTAATTAAAATAATAAAGGAAAAATAAATTTTCAATAATTTAATTTAATGAAACAATTATTTAAAACATTGCAAGACTTTCATTAAAAAAAAAAAAAAAATCCTTTCATTTCGAAGAACTCCATTAAAAATATTAATAGGAATTTAAAAAATATTTTATAACTTTTGAAATAATTAATAAATTTCGATGTAATTTCAACGAAAAATAATCTGCTATCTTCAAAAAAAAAATTCAAGAATTAAAATAAAATAAAATATTTAAATAAAATTAACAAATCAAATAAATCTAAAACCAAAAATAAAAAATATCATTTCCAAAGCCGACACTTAGAGGTTACAAGCATGAAAACGCATTTCCTATCCTATCCTATAGAATAGATTCGGTTATTTATTACATCTCTAAGTGGTTTTATATTGTACTCAAATACCTAGGCCGAACGAAGGAGGCATAGGAGGGAACGCAGAAGGACTAAACCACCTAAACGGAGGAAGAAGACGCGCGAGAGATCCGAAGGGTTTCGTGTGTAAGTGCTGTTTTACCAGTGATAGTGGTATAATAATAACCCCGATGCGAACTTAATTTAAATGCAAATCATCTTATGTTAATTCGTCCTTCGTCATCTCGCAATGTATGTGTGCTGTTAACTGCTACGCATCTGTATGTGTCTGTGTGTGTGTGTGTGTGTGTGTGTGTGTGTGTGAGTGTATGCACAACTACTTCTGCTTAGCCATTAATTTAAGGGGCATATATAATTAAATTCTGCAATCCTTATTTATGTGGCTGCCTTATGATTGTTCTTATTAAAAAGAATGCATCCGCAGCATATCATTAAAAAAGAGCTCCTCATCATCAGCGGAAACATATTTTCTGCACCTTCAATCTTTTCCTCGCAAATTAAAACCACGTTCAAAGAGTTAATTACATCTTCAGCTAATGTAAACAAATTCATTTTTTGCTCTTTTTACTTTTCAATTTTTTTTTTATTTTTTTTTTTATAAAATTCCCAAAAAGACAAATTTTAACAATTTAAAATTGTATGATTTGATTAACCGGTAAAAAGGTAAATTATTTAATTTTTGCTTATAACGTAGCATTACAGTAATTTATAATTACCTTTGAATTTGCAACATTTTAATTAAAATTATATAATTTCAGCCGTAAAGCGGTAATTTTGATTGAAATTGAATTGAAATTAGCTGTTAATTTAGTTAATTTATAAGCAATAAATAATTTCACACCTTTTATTTTATTTTTATTACTGAAATTATTATTAATCACTTTTTTATCTTTACAACAAACTAATTATAATTAAATAAATAAATAAAAATTACAGTAATAATAACTAATCATTACTTGTAATAATGAAAATGATAATAATGTCAAGGGGAAAAAGTTTCTAATAAAAAAAAAAGATATAGCAGTCACATTGTTTTCAATTTCAAGTATCTTTTTCTGTGCAAACTGAGAGGACAGCATATAAAAGAAAAGCACAAAACATTTTTTTAATTGTGTAAGCAGAAAAAGCCCCGAGGTGAGAAATGCAGTTTGCATTGTGAAAATCACACTTAACATGTTTTCATTACTGCTGATTGTCTAGTTATGATGCAACTTTTCCACTATTTTTCCATTAAAAAAAAAAAAACATTTTCTTCAATGTTTTTTCATTTATTTTTCCAAAAATAAATATTTTTTTAATTATAACAGAAAATAAAATAAAAAATAAAAATTATTAAGATTTACTTCTTTGAAAAATGCATCCGATTAGTAAATTAATTTAAAATTTACAGCAATTTCGATTTGGCGATTCGGTGATAGATGAAAAGCGAATAAATTAACACCAAAGAGAAATTTAATGATGTGGCGATTTTACAATATATATATATATATAATAATAATATTGTTTAATGAATAATTTTAATGCGCCTCGCACTCATTAAATATGTGATTCATCATTAATATCATAATTACACCTGTTAATCACCGGGCCAATAAATGTAATAAATGTTTAGGCATTTAAATTAAATTATGAATTATTGGAGTTTACTTAAAATGCATTACCTATTCATTCGTGGACGCTATTAAAACTTATTGTTATTAATTGATTCGCCATAATGTATAAATCTTAATTTACTTGTCAATTTATTCGATCAATTCAATTAATTTTTCACATCGTGCACTTTACACCCACACAATTTTGATGGATATTCACTGAGTGACTTATATTAATTTAGATATTTAATTATATAAATTTTAATTTTGAGTGGCATCTTATCAATTATTGTTATTATTTAAAGAACAATTAATTCATTTCAAATAAATATATTTATTCATTTGATTATGGCAACAAAAATCGCTTCAGAAAATATTAAAATTAAAAAAAGAAAAAAATAGAAATTTATGGAAATTGTCATAGCGACAAAGTATATTAACTTTAAGAGTCGGTCTTGCATATAATTACAAACAAAACGATAGCAATAATGCAAAATACGTTATATTATCTACAATGTACTTGTATCTGCATTTGGTTTAATTGCTAATTGAGTTCCTGGTCGATGCTTATTCGTCTGAATATAAATATGCCTGCATATGTGTATACTTCATATACCATAGCAATAGGTAGATTTGTCTGTTGCTGTTGCTGTTGCAGTAACGGCACGGCACGGACAGAGAGTACATTACCAGTTCCAATTTTAATTACCTAATTACACCAGTGCATCAATGTGGTGAGTGAACGTTAGCGAACGAGTGCGGCCGCAGAGAATGATGAAGACTCCTCTATTCATATATAAAATCATGCAAACACTGAAACACCGAATGAACATTCTATTCTCTTTCTCTCTTTCTCTCAACACTGATGTATTCTGTAACTCTCTGCATACGAGTATGGAGTCCGAGCAGTGTGCCTACAAGTTCCGCTCTTACCTAATTACTCTTTAAAACTTTAAATGTTTTCATTTCGTATACTACGACTGATGCAGTGATGCTACTCGTACATATTCTGCGTGCCTTTTGTGTTTTCATAGATTTCATAATATTTCCATAGATTAAAAGATTGCAATTTTGCTTTTGGCTTTTTGCAGATTTTTTTATTAAATATTATTGTAATCTAATTCGCTTTAGATTTTTTTATGTTTAATTAAAGTTTAATATGATCTATACAATTTGAAAAAAAATGTATAATAATAATTGTCGGTATAAAATCAGAAAATTATATAATTTTAAAATTTTATTTAAATAATGAAAGGTAATTTATTTAGCAATAATTTAGTGAAAAAATTATTAAAATCGGTTAAATAGTTTAATTTTTATTAACAAATTTGTAAAAGTTTTTGTTTCGTAGTAATTCCTATTTAGTTTACATAACGGGTAAAAAATAATTAATAACTTTTGAACTAATTAACATATTTTTAAATGGTTTTCTTTATTTTATAGATAATTTAATTTTGTATTTATATTTTATATGATAATTCTTTATTTAATTTTTGTTTTTTTAAATAAATAAAATTTTAAAATAAAACACCCTGTATAAAATCACAGATACATCAAAATTAATAATTTGTTAAACATAATCAAAGACAATTTATTTCTAAATAATTTGGTAAAAGAATCATTAATATCGGTTCATTACTTTAGTTTTTATAAGTAAATTTGTAAAAGTACTTTTCGAATTTGCGCGTTCCATTTAAAATACATGGAGACTGCGTCGATTCGAAGGGGGAAAAAGTGGTCAAGCGACGAACCCAAAAGTTAGAAAAACTTTAATAACTTTTGAACTAATCAACATATCGCAACAATTTTGGTGTCATTTTACAGAGAATTTTACCTGCTAGTTGAAACAATAATGTTTAAAAAATCGAACTAGTACTTTAATTATTTTCAGCAAATTTGTAAATAATTGGTTTTGCGTCAGTGCGTCCGCTTTCATAAAGAGGCGAACCATCAGAAAAAGTTGAATAACTTTTGAACTAATAAAAATAATTTAACAGTTTTGGTGTCATTTGGAAGATAATTTAATCTTCTTTTTACAATAATAAAAATTATTACTTCTTGCGTCGAATTGCTCTATTTAAAATACATTAAAAATGATAAAAAAATACTTAAATAAAATAATTTTTCAGCACTTTTAACTAATTATTTAAAGCTATTTCAAATTGCCAATTTACATTTCTCCAAAAATTTAATACAACATTCTCAATTCTCCAAATAAACAAGAAATTAGAATTAAAATAATTCCTCAATCAACCCTTAAGAAAAAAAAAATCAACAATAAAGCCAAGACCAAAAAAAAAAAAAATCAAATAATAGCAGAACATTAAACCAAATCACTTAAGTTGCATGTTGTATAAGGATATAATTGAATCATGTTTGACAGTTTGAAGAACATTAGTCTACAAGAGTAGGAGTATAGGCAGAGAGGACAAGAGTATAATAGAAGAAGTGATTGTGTGGAGCCGTAGAGAGATAGACGCGCTAGCTAGCTAGTGAAACGGTATAGCGAGGAGAGCGAGTGGTGGCAGCGAGCGGCGGCGGCGGCGGCGTAAAATAATGAGTGATGTATTATGAGCAGAGGACAAGCTTAGGTACACAGTGTTCAAAGAGGATGAAGGGGTACACGCTAAATATTCAAGCATTACAGCTCTGCATAAATTCATTTCATTACGCCACCAAATATTGCTCCAGCATTCTACTCCGCCTCATGCATATGAATGAATTCATTATATTAAAGCCTTTTCAATGTATAATTTACTTTTGCGTGAGTCATTTCGGTGGTTCGTCTTTCTCGCGCGCCTTGCCTTCTCTTTCTCCCCCACCCGCATGCATGCAATTGCAGACGCCGCCGTCTCTTGCTTTACTCCTTTCGCGCTCGCCTCAATCCCGACGTCCGTACATACAGTATGCACACACACACAGAGAGAAAATGTAAGCACATTCAGCATCTTTCCACTTACAATCACCCCCCTGAGGAAGGACTCTGTTCTCGGTACTTATAAGCTAATAACAGATAACTCAAATTATATCATTTTAGCATTTAAATTATTATTTATTTGCCTTTCTTTTCTTTTTTTTTCAAGTTTAATTATAATTTTTGTAAATAATTTTTTTTTTTTAAGAAGTTTCCACTGTTAACGCTTTTATTATTTTATTAGCTAAATAATAAGCCAGCTAAAGCTAAAGTTTAAAACTTTTGAGACAAATCAACTTTTTCAATTAGAGCAAAATCAAAAAGGAAAAATAAATAAATGAGAGGCAGTTATCGCTCAGTTTGTTCAAACAGAGGACAGCAGAGTCGAACGGTAATGAGTCGTGACGGATAAACTGGTGCTTAGGCAATTTATGCCGGCGGTTCTCTGCTACTACTGCTGCTGCTGCTGCTGCTGCTCTGTATTATTCAATTTAGTCCGGTCGGGACGCTTCTATCGCTCTCCTCCTGCCATGCCCCTGTACGTTAAAGGGGTGCACGTTGTTTTACAGATGGTGCACCTCTATATAGCCGCCGCCGCCGCCGCTATGTACACATCGGAGCGATGTAGATGTTTGGAGGAAATAATGCGAATATATCCACCTGTGCCAGCCGCGGACCTTCTGCATGATGGTCAACAGCGAATTTGTGTTTCTCCATGTTGCGGATGAATTGTGGGCCAGTTTAAAGCTCTCGTTTTGTTTTTCCGTTTTTTTTTTTTTCGTTTCGTTATTTGTTTGTTTTTAACTACCTACATAGGTGTATCACATAAATGACAGAGTGCCAGTCCCGCTTCTACTCCATAGTATACTAATATAAGTGGAGATACGAATTGCCACTGTTGGATGGCTGCTGGATGCTGATGGTACGATAAGCAATGTGCTTAAATCATGTTTTTTTCTATGTAATGTTGGAACAAATGTTTATATGATTTTTTTTCTGTTTGTTATATGTTGTTTTGCTTGGAGATTTTAGGGAAATTAATGGAAAATAGAAAAAATTTAAGTCAGATGTGAAGGCGCCGGGCATTTAAATTGATCTAAAGGAAGAAAGTAAAATTTCTTATTTAAAATTAATTTATGTTTGTAGATTTAATTAATTGCTAATTGAAATAAATTGATTTGTTTGTTTTTTTAATTTAAATCGTTACTAATTTAATTTTTTGAGGCATAATTTGCTGAATTACTCTTTGTCGGTATATCATTTAGTTTAAAAGGGTTTTTTAGTTTTTATTTTTCAATTTTTTCCATGGAAAAATAGTGTAAAAATGTATTTATCATTCAAATAAATTTGAAATTAATTATTTAAGAAATTTTTAGTTAAAATTTTTTCTTTTTGCAATTTGAAAAGCTTTGCGAAACTTACGAAATGTTATAAAAAGAAAGTTTAAAAGTAATTTTTTAAATTCTATTTTCATTTTCACAGCTTATACTACAGAAATAAAATTAAAAATTAAACTCACCATACTTCCAGTCTGTCGAAGAAGTGAAATCTTAAGTGAAGAGGTGGATGAGACCTGAAAATATTAAGAAACATCATAAAAATAATAATTTAAGACAAAAAGTTACAAATTATAATTAATTTTAATGTTTTACCTAAAAAATAAAAAAATAAAAAATAAATTTACTAAAAAAAGTGCATGAAAAATAATTTTTCAATAAAAATTTTGTTACCTTTCAAATATAAAAGCTTTACAACTTACCAAATTTTATTAAAAAAAGTTTTAAAATACTTTTAAAAATTCTAAAGCTTAGTACTAAGAGAAAAATATTTAAAAACCCAACTCACCTTACTGCCCTGCCCCATGAAGAAGTAAAATCTTAAAGGAAACGAGCAGAACAAAGCCTGAAAACAATAAAAAAAATCATTAAAAAATTGTTCTCAGCAATTAATTACAAGTTAATAGTAATTTTATAAAAATGTTAAGAAAAAATACAATGGAAATTTGAAATTTCCAATAAAACAAAAACTCAAACCAAAAAATGCTTATTAAAAAATGTTTAAAAATAAAAATTGAATAAAGCGATGCAATAAAAATACCAAAAAAAAAAAGGTAAAAAGTATTTGGCTTTGGCGACTTTTGATGATGGCAGATGAGAACTGTGTTCTAAAGCAAAGTATATGCAATTTGCGCGTTTGGTTTGTCCGAGCCTAGGCCAATTGGACTCTGGCAACGGCAATCGTCAGTCATCAGTCGTTTGTTCTGCAAAAAAGCCCAAGCGAGAGTGTATAACAGACAAGATGGTCAGTCTCGGTCATTCCTACCCCATAGTCCCATACAAAGTCCTCTCAGTATGTGATGCTGGATCGAACAGAGCAGAGCAGAGCAGAACAGAACCGAATCGAACAGAAGAGAAGAGAAGAGACCATTGAAGAGAAGAGAGAACAGAGAGGAGCAGAAGTAGGTAGGGTACACAGATAGAATGAAAGCGGTCGTTCGGTCGTCCAATCTCCTGCTACATAATTCAAAGTCCATCTCCAATTTTTATTATTTTCCACAGTCAAATTCCCTCTATTTTTCTGCCTTTCGGTCAGTTATTTTTTTGCGCGCGGCTTTAGAGGGGGTTTTCCAATGTAATGATATTTCCATCCAATTCCGTACCGGCCGCCGCCTCCTCCACCTCCGCTCCACCACTTTATACAGCCTCCTCCCGGTCCGGCCACTGTGTGTAGCTACACACGGGACTTGTTCGAATCAATCGAAATTTGCATTTTTTTTCGTCCGTCCGTCCGTCCGTTCGTTCGTTTCGTTTCGTTTCGATACTACCGCCGCCTCTACTGCCGCCGCCGCTGCCGCTGCCGGGGACCCGAAACAGTGGCGGCACAGAGTAAGAGAGCAGAGAGGCAGAGCAGTCGGAGGCGGTGGCAGCGAAGGGGACGCGAGAGCAGGGGACACACTTCCTGTCCTCTCTCTAATATTGTTATATTGGCCAATCAATTTCGCAGCAGCGGCGGCGGCGGCGGCTCGCTAATTTTTAAAAATGCATGTGCTGATTGCGAATTGTATTTTTATGTATTTTTCCCCGGCACCGCATACACTTTACATCTACACATGCACACACTATTTAAAATACCCCCGAACGCACCGCGCTCCTCTGCATCGCGGCACCTCCGCATCTCTTTATCTCGCGCGCTCTGCAGCGGGGGCTGATGCCTTCCTGCCTGCCTGCCTGCCGCCATCCCTATCCGAATGTGCACACCGCTTTTTTTTTTTTTCGTTTCGGTGTGTGTGCTTTGTTTTTTTCCATCGCCAATGACCACCCCCACTGCCCCCTAACGGCTCCCATCAATACCGCCGCTCATAAATAGAGTTGCTCCATTAAAGTTTTTCAATATTTAAGCGTCCGTGAACAGGAAATGCATTTTTCATCGGAATATTAATACGCGCAGATATTGCGATCTCGTCGGTGCACTTTTTGCGAATCGCGATTTTTGTTGCATACTATGGTCATTTCGTGTAATGGATCTTAGCACAAATGCAAAATTTTTCATTAAATTTTTTATTTCGTTTCGATTTGAAGAGCTTTGATTAGCTTTTAAAACGTTATGAGGATTGATTTAAAATGGTTTTAGAAATTCTAAAGTTAAATGTTAAAGAAATTTGCAAAAAAGTGGTCTTGCTTTACTATCAGTCATGCGAAGAAAAAAAAAATCAAAAATTGCATAATAAAAAAAATAAATACAACTGAATTTTTTTTTGAAATAGTAAAAAGAAAGTTAAAATAATTCAAAGCAAAAAATACAATTGAAAATTCAGTTTATTTTTTTTTTTTTTTTTGCATAGAAAAACAGTGTTACAAATTTATTAATTGAAAAAATATCAATTGTTATTAGTTTATGAATGATTTTTTAAATAAATTTCATTTCTTTTTAGCAATTTGAAAAGCTTAGCAACTTACCAAATGCTTTAAAGAAAGTTTAAAAGTGCTTTAAAAAAATAAAATTTAATTTTCATTTCTAATTCTGGAGAAATATATTTAAAAAATTGACTTATCATGCTTCCAGTCTGACGTAGAAGTAAAATCTTAAATATAAAGAGGTGGATGACACCTGAATAAAAATTATTCAAGCCAAAAAATTACAAAATAAAATTAATTTATATTTTTTACTTTAAAAAACTAAATTAAAAATCAATAAATTAATAGGATAAATTAGAAATTAATCATAAAAATATATTTTTAATTAAATTTTAATTTCCTTTCGATTAGAAAAGCTTTGCAGCTTACGAAATATTTAAAAAGAAAATTTAAAGTAAAGTTTAAATACAAATATTGCTTAAAAAATTAAAAAAAAAATTACAAAGAAAAGTAGAAAACAATTTTTTTTCTGTAAAAAACAACTAAAAACTATTTATTAAACATTTAAAAAGAAACCACATAGTAAAATAAAATAAATAAATAGCAAATTGAACTAAAAAAAGAAAAAAGCGGTAGGCAAGCGACATTCAAATTTTAATTTCTTCATTAGCAATGTAAATTGCGTCCATTGGGACGCGTCTCATTAATTAGCCAACGCTGACCTCTTATTATGCGCCATTTTTATTATTTATTTAAATTATACCGAAAGCGCGTCCGAAAGCGCGCACATTTTGCAACCCCCAACGTTTAAATATATATTTAATTCTTACGTTAATAGGCGGCTAGTAAAGTGACAATGCTAATCCTGGGGGCGGCAGGCAGAACCTCAGCAAAACCTTTCCCCTGCTTCCCTGCTAAACCTAAATTCCATATCTATTTATTACCACAAAGAACTGATTTATGTCTGTATTTACATAAAAAAATTTAAGGCAATTAATTTACATTATAAGCTTTTATTTATTTATATATCAAATCATAAGCTAAAATATGTTATTTATTAGAAATAAAATAAAATTTCCAATAAAAAGTAAATTTTTATCAATGTAAAATAAGATTATAAAATTTCGTAATTATTTTTTACACTTTACAGTTTTGGTTTTGGGCCATTATTAGATGTTATAAAAATTGAGTGTCATATTTATTATATAAGCGATATAAAAATTGCGTTATTATATTCAAGTTTATGATTTTTATTTTTTTTTAATATGCCTTTTTTTTCATTGGTTTTTATTTTTTAGTTTTTATGTCTTTTCATTTCATTCGAAACAGAAAAAACAGATTAATTAATTTTTATTAATCGAAATTCTAAAAGTAATGGAAATTTCAAAGATACAGTAAAAAGAAATAAATAAATGCAAATAAAAGATGATTACATAAGTTAAATCCTCTGTCAACTTCCTACCCACACAGAGATACAAAGGGAACTCATTGCTCGAGGAGTGCGTGCGAACTTCTTGCTTGTGTTTCTTGTAGTTTCGCTTGCATTGGCCGGCCGGACAAAGACGGAGAAGGACATTTAATGCAAATGCACTTTTATGCGCGCGACTTAACGATTTCTATTATACGAGAAAATTATGTTAATTTTATTATATGGTGCGCATATAGTGGAGCCAGTACAAGAAGTAAGTGTAAGTGCAAGAAGTATTCCCTATATCTATAATAGATTTATCGACACAAGAAATTAATTATCGTAAATTGCGACATTTTTACCTTTTGAGATTGCCGCTGCTGCACTTCCTAACCTGCAGCATTTCATTTTTTTTTTTCACTTTGTTTCTTTTTTTCTTAATGAAAAATCATTTTAAAAATTATAAATATTTGAAAACTTTTATTAAAAATTACTAAATTAACATTTTTCATTAAATTAAAAAATATAATTTTACAAAAACCTTTAAAAAATTAATAAATTAACATTTTTAATTAAAAAAATATATAAAAAATATTAAAAACCATTCAAAATTTATCATTTTTAATTAAAAAAATATATTAAAAAATTTGAAAACCAATAAAACATTAATAAATTAACATTTTCCATAAAAAAAAATATTCAAAAACCTTAAAAAAAATTAATAAATTAACATTTTTAATTAAAAAAATATATTAAAAAATTGAAAACCTTTAAAACATTAATTAATAAACATTTTTCATTAAAAAAATTATAAAAAATTATTTAAAAACCTTTAAAAAATTATCAATTAACATTTTTAGTTTAAAAAATATATAAAAAACCTTTAAAAATTAATAAATTAACATTTTTCATTAAAAAAATATTTAAAACCTTTAAAAAATTAACATTTTTAATTACTAAAATATATTAAAAAATTGAAAACCGTTAAATCATTAATTAATTAACATTTTTCATTTAAAAAAAAATTATAAAAAATATTAAAAACCATTAAAAAATTAATAAATTAATATTTTCTATAAAAAAAAATTTTTAATCCTTTAAAAAATTAATAAATTAACATTTTTCAAAAAAACCAAATATTAAAAACTTTTAAAAACTTAATAAATTAACATTTTCAATAAAAAAAAATTACTTAAAAACCTTTAAAAAAATAATAAAATATCTTTTTTCATTAAAAAAATATTAAAAACCTTTAAAAAATTAATAAATTAACCTTTTTCATTAAAAAAAAAATATTAAAAACCTTCAAAAGAATTAATAAATTAAAAACTGCTTAAAAGTTGCGTGTCAACTGGTCTTTTGTATTTCAAACAGAATTCAAGACTTATAGAGTCTTAATGAGCAGCGGAAAATATTTATAATAAGATATCGGCGGAGTCTGTGGCATTGAAGTCTCCGGTTTGTGCGTGGCACGGATTGTCTTGGCGGCGGATTGGAGAAGAAGTGAAGAAGTGGTTGGCGGTGGTGTCGGTAATGTTAAAAACGTAAAAAAGAGACGGAGAGGAAGACTTGCAGTGGAAGTATTGCATCAGAAAGAGAAGAAGAAGAAGTCGAGTTTATAGGAGCCGGTCACTCCCAAGCGCATTATCTTATGATAATTGCAGAACCTATAAACTTCAATTAATGGTCGCGAATATACATAAAGCAGATCAAAGTTTCACTGTATGCAATGTGTATGCATTTTGAGCGCGGCGTGCAACGGAGTGCAGCAGCGGTGGTAGGATTGAACGAACGCGCGTGCATTGAGTTACGAGGCCGGTCAGTTTTACTCGGGACAACCGCAATTAAGCAGCCCACGGTCCAGACTGATCTACGATGACGCTCACTTTGCGATCCTGATATTTCTGCACTTGATTCATGCTTATTATAAAGCATCCCGATCTCGCATTTATTATTTATAATTACCACAGAACAGATAGAGCCAACGTTTCAGATCTGCGCCTTGCTTTTGCTCTACTGAAACATCTCGATTTCAAATCTTCATTTCTTCTTTATTTGTCTCTTTTCGTTTTTTCTAATTCTTTTTGTGTCATTTTTTTTTTTATTGCTTGTTTGTTACAATTTAAGTAAATTTATTTTATTTCAATTGTCTTGTAGTTTGTATAAATGTAAAAATAAAATGAAACTGATTAATTAATTTTAGCTTTATCAATGGCGCTCTCGTCGATATTTACAATGTCTGTGTAATTATCCTTTGCCTGCAAATTGCAATCTGCAGAATAAGAAACTAATGTAATTTACTTCAATTATTTCCCAACAAATATAATTATTTTGAAATTACTAATTTATTGCCTCGCCATTTCAGCTCTTTCGTTTTATGAGTCTCTATGGACTTTATTTAATACATTTCCAATCTTACCAATCGATTTTTCAGCTTAAAATGCTTAAAAATTAAATTTTCTTCACAAAAAGTTATAAATTAAAAACTGTTTTAAAAATGAAAAAGAAATTTCAAAAATTTAATTAAAAACTGTTTTAAAAATGAAAAAGAAAACTAAAAGAAAAGTAATTAATAAAATTAAAATATTTTTAGCAAAAAAAAGGAATATTTGAATTGAAAAATTGTTAATGCAAATACATTCAGTTTGGCGGCTCTAAAATTAAAATAAAAAAATGTAACAAAACTAAAGTAGAAAAAAATGGCGCAGCATAGATAAATATTTCAGGAGTGAGGCGGACGAATGCAGCAGCAGAACCGTAAAAAATAGTGAGGGGTAGAGAAAAAAAAAATTGATGAAATGCAATCTATATTTCATATTCTGAATTTTTGCCATTAAGGCTTATCGTATTTTCAGGCTACTAAAAATTTTAGCATTCAATTACACTCAATACAATAAACACTACACATTAAAAAAAAAATGGCAGCGGCATAAAAAATTTATTTGCATAAAGAATATTATTCGCGTTATTTTTCAGTTGTGCGTTTTAATATTTTTGCTTTAATGACAATTATTCTATATGGATGAAAGATTTATATAATGGACGTTCAAACATTTGTATTGTTTTCGAATTGCACTTTTGCATACGTTTTTTTTTTTTTAGGTTTCAAAATGCTATATTCTTTTCATTTGTTTATTAAGATATTTCTTTACAAACTTTTTAATGAATTTTAGTAATTATTTTACTTCACAAATAATTTTTTTGTCATTTTTAAAAGACAAAATAAATTATTTGATAAGAAAAAGAATTATTTGATCCATAAAAAAATTAATTTTACAAACTTTATATTGAATTTTAGCAATAAATTTGCTGCAAAAATGATTTTTTTAAATACAAAAAAAAATTATTTGACAAGAAAAAAAATTATTTTATTCATTAAAAAATTAATTTTCCAAACTTTACAATGAATTTTAGCAATTAATTTACTTCACAAATAATTTTTGTGATTTTTAAATGATAAAATAAGTAATTTGACAAGAAATAAAATTATTTAATCTATAAAAATTTTAATTTTACAAACTTTATAATGAATTTTAGTAATAAATTTACTTCACAAATAATTTTTTGCGTGTTTTAAAATACAAAAAAATTATTTAACAAAAAAAGAAATTATTTAATCTATAAAAAATTAATTTTTCAAACATTATAATGAATTTTAGCAATAAATTTACTTCACAAATATCTTTTTGTGATTTTAAAAGACAAAATAAATGATTTAACAAGAAAATAAATTATTTAAACCGTGAAAAAAAAAATTTTACAAACTTTATAATGAATTTTAGCAATAAATTTGCTTCACAAATAATTTTTTGAGATTTTTAAATGATAAAATAAATTATTCAACAAAAAAGAAATTAATTAATCCTTAAAAAATAATAATTCTTTAATTGTTTTGCTAAAATAACTTTAAATTTAACAATAGCTTTGTCAAAAATTGAAATTTCAATTAAGCAACAATAAAATTATTATTTTAAAAAGAAAAATCAAATATTAAAAAAATAAATAATTCACTTCATTATTTTAATTTAATAAATTTAACAAATTTAAGCAATAAATAATCAAAAAATTAAAACTTAAATACCAAAACTATAAAACCAATTAAAAATTTAATTAAAAAACTAATTAAACTAATAAAAAACTGCTTAATCAAACAGATTAGACATATTTTTCGATTATTTCTCTCAACAGACAAACATTGGCAGATTGGCAGCACAAAAAAGACCGAAAGAAAAAAAGTAAACAAGCGAAGCAAAAAAAAAACTACATTGCACAATATAGTTCATTCGCTAATAATTTTCCACGAATTGTTATTTAAATAATAAATAAATTGCTATCTGCATACTCATCTAGATTTATAAATACACATACAGAGAGCAAATAAAACGCAGAGGAACGACAGAAAAAAAAAGCAAAGCCCCGAAAAAATACGCACACAACGATTTTTTTGTTTTTTCACTCTCTTTCTCTCTTTGCTCTGTACCCTCTGTACTCTCTGCAGTGCTCTGTATGTATGAATGTGTGTATTTATCAAAATAAAAATGTACGGCTCCGGAGAGTGTATAGGATGTACATATGCAAGCGCGAAATAAAAAAAAATTACATTTGTGTATGTATTTAATTTCCGGAGAAGCGTTTTATATTGCGAATTGTTGTCATTGGACGCTGTCCGAATAATAATTAAAAATCGTCCGTGCAATTTATTTATTTTAATTCGATTTTTTTTCTCTCTTTTTTTTCTGCACGCTCCGTACAACTGTACAATATATGTATAATGTGTACGGATCGCAATTTTAGCGAATTTTTTTTTCCCTTTTTCGATTATTTATAAAAAATGGAAGCAAAGTGATTCGCGCCATGCGAAATATATTTTATTTGATTGGATTGATTGCATGTATCTTTTATTTCGTTATAAAAAAGTATATTTTTTGTTGGTAAATTTAAAGTTTTATTTATGTAGAATAATTAATAAATAGATAGATATAAATAATATTAAAATTGAAATTTTTAATTTATATATTACTTTGTATTGATTAGAATTATTTAGTTTTTAATTCTTTAAATTGTAAATAATTTTTATAAATTTCATTTTTTCACTGAAATTTTAATTTTTAATTAAAAAAATAAATGTTAATGAAGAAATTTTTTTCAATTTATTAAACGTTTATTACAAGGAATTTTCTAAAGACTTCGAAGTCCTTATTGTATTAGCAACTCCCTCTGATGCTGTATGACTGAACTTTATATTTCAAACGTTATTTTATTCTTTTTTTAATTTAATTCAAAATGCATTTATAATTAATTAATTAAAGAGTAAAATTACTTAAAGTAGTTTTTTTTATAAAAATCCAAAAGAAATGGTTTATAGTTTTAAAGTTAAATCATTTATTTTGTGTTTTAAATTAGCAGTAAACACTTCAAGAAAGTTTTTGAAGAAATTCTTAAATTATAATTATCAAAAATCTATTAATTAATTATACAAACAAGCAAAAATTTAAAGTTTTTATTGTATGAAAATATAATTTAATTAATTCTAAATGATCTGCAAGTATTTTAGACCTAAAAATTGTAATAAATTAAACAAAAAATAAAGAAAACGATTAAAGAACATTAGTGGCAAACCGGCGCCTTCACATTTAAACAATACAAAACAAAATTTAAAAAAATACTATTCTTCGAGGAACTTTAAAATAAAATTTGCAAATTATTCAATATTTTATTTAATTTCATAAGTAAATATTACATGTTAAAATTAAATGAAGCCTTCTCAATTTACATAAATGCCAAAAAACATTTTTCAAATTTATTTTTTAAATTCAAATTAGCAATCTAACTAATTAAAAACCAAAAGTTAAACATTCCAAAGAACCAACAAACTGATAGATTATCAATTATCAGTATCCCTAAACCCTCAAAATATTGACAAATTCATCAAACGTGTAATAATTTTGTAAGTAATGTAATGTAATGATAGATGGAAAATTGCAGTAATGCGGTTTTCAATTTGTTGCTGGCGTTGTTGTTGTTGTCTGCGGCACATGTGCTATGCACCTAGTATTTGTGGGGGCGGCGGCGGCAGCGGTGGCGGCGGAGGAGGCCGTATGTGTCATGATTTTGTTACTGTTACTGTTACCGTTGCCGTCGTCGTCGTTGTTGTTGTTGTTGTTGATGATGATGATGATGATTTGACGAATGGTAACAGCGGCGGTTTCGATTTTATTTCCGCGCAGTTAAATGAAAAAGTAATCACTTTTAGTAACGGTCCGACGGATTTTTCCCTGCTCTCTGCTCTCTGCTCCGCGTATTTCAGGTCCCAATCATCGCCCAATACAGCCGCCAAACTGCAACGAACATCAACCCCCTTAAAGCACACACACACACACACACCCACACACACATATATATACATATATATATATAGAAAGAGAGAAGCGGCAATACGGCATAAAGGCATAAAGTGCAATTTGAAGTTGACCGCGTTTTTAATGAAACATTGATTCGTCACCGCGAAAACATATTAAAATGGAAACGGCGTAATTGACTAGATAAATTACCTCTCTTCTGCCATACATGAAATTTCTGCCTGCACCACCAACACCAGTCAAACCCTTCCTCCTCCATCCTCTGAATGCTTTTGCATTTGTTTTTACAAAATTTTATATTTTCCATTTAGATTTTTTTTAAATTTTCTTTAAATTTCAAAATTTTAAATTACTTCAAACAAGAATTTAAAGGAACAAACTGAAAAAATAAAATTAAATTAAAAAACAATTAAAAATCTTAAAGCATTTATCACTAAAACATATTTCATTTTGTTTTTTTTGTTTTTTACAATGAGATCTTTTTAATATCAAAAAGAAAAAATAATAATTATGCAATTAATTAATTAATTAAAGCTTAATGAAGACATTAAGTGGATCGATCACCAGGGCCGCCACATGGGTTCGCTTTTATCGTCGTTCTTTCCGCTGATGGCATCCTCAGCTCGGCTCCTATCTTTGCCGGCCGGAAGATCAATTACCTCCAATTTCACTTGACTACTATTGCCGCTGCTGCTCGAAGGATCTTGCTGCAGGACTTCCGGACAAAACTTTTTACTTTCTTGCGGAATTATGCTTAGCAAACCAACATTTCTTTCACCGTCACTTGGAAATTTCCTCTTTACTGACGAAAAAGATGATGACGAAGAGGAGCAAGAAGAATAAACATTTTCGTCGCAATGGCGACTTTCTTCAACCTTTTGCGCTTGGCGGAACCTTTCGTTGGCATTGGTGATGACGCAGAGAGGTTCGCAATGGTTGAGCGCAAAGTCCTTTTTCTGAATGGGAAACTTTATGTTTTGGATCTGCGGCTTTTCCGGTTTCGGCTTCACGATCTTGAAGCCGGTTTTCGTCACCTGCGGCGGACTAATGGGCGATAACATCGAATGCGATAACTTGAGCTGCGCTCCCGACTCCGAATTAGCTTCCTCCTGATTGTCCCGGAAGTGTAATTTCGGCGTCACGGTCACAAAGGCGCTCGGTCGGTCCGGGATGTCCAATTTCGATTGCGAAAGGATTGATGTGAAACTGGATTTCGGTACTAAAAACGCAAAGTCTCCGTTCGGTAAGCAACTGGGGATTAATTCGATTCCCTGGATGCTTCGGCTATTATTGTTTTGGTCGTCGTTTTTGGCTAAAGCAAAAGATTTTTCGAAATTTTGTTGCGCCTGGGCAAAGGATGCCAGTAAAGTGCTGGAAGCAAATGTTGGAAATTGGCTGCTTGAGGATACTAAATTGCTGTCCAGATCTGTGGCGGATTTGTTTAGATGCGTTGCAAGACGGTGCTTTAAAGCGGAATCAATGCCGTCCATTTGGTCGACGTATTTGGTCACTTCTTGGGCGCACTCTACGTAGCCGGATTTGTATTTTAATGCTATGGTTGGGTCGCTTCTTATTGCGTGCTCTTTTTGCTTCTGCTGGATGGTTTTCAGATGCTTTACGGCCATTTCTAGGATGTCGGCTTTTTCTAATTTTGAATGGCGTTCAGGCTGTTTGACAAAAAAAATTTTTGTTGATTTTTTTATTGTTTATTTATGTTTATAATTTAAATACAATTTGTTGTGTTTTAATTGGAAAATCAATTAAGTAATTGATTGAAAAATGAAATAATTAAAAACTATAAATTATTGAAATGATTAAAAAATGAAATAAATCAAAAAAACTTACATCTTTTTTCATTGCCTTTAAAATGAGATCCTTAATTTCGTTCAAGCAGTTGTTAATTTTAGCTCGACGTCGTTTTTCCATAATGGGTTTATGACTCTAAAACAAAGCAATCAATTTTATAATTTTAAATAATAAATTTTCTTTTCTACAAATTAAAAATTTAATCATTTAAATACTAAATTTTCTTCTTCTTCTTCAGATAAAAATTTAATCATTTAAATTAATCAATTTTATTCCTCTTCAAATACAAAATTTAATGATTAAAATAATAAAATCCCTTCTTTTCTAAATTAAAACAAACAAAAAACCAAACTTATTAATTAAAATTAACATTGCCAGAGCAACAGGTAACAAAGAAAATGAACCATAAAACCAATAATCAGCATGGAATCTTCAAAACCCATCCACTTAAATATAGCTTAGTAGTTTAGCGAAAGAAACAAAGGGAACAAAAATAAGGGAAATGAAAGAAGAACTGAAGAAATATAAAAAGAAATAAGATATCAGCCCTGGGGCATTTTTAGCATTTAGCAAATTCCAATCGAATAGACCGAAAAAGGTAATGCACCGTTCCGGTCAGTTCTTTTGGTTCCCATGCTTTGGTGGTTTAGTTAGGTTTTTCCCTTCCAAAAGCGATAAAAGCAATGCCGAAGAGCTAGAGGTGAAGCACTGTTAACTGTGTTACTGAAGAGTGAAGAGTAAGAGAGTGAAGGTATTGTAGTGGTGGTATTGGCACCCTTCTTCTACGAGGTAATATTTGTACAGTGCTTATGCGGACGAGAAAGTATTTAAACGGCGATTCCCATAATGTAAAATTGTTATGGTCACGGTCACTAACCCTTACTTCTGACCAGATGGTTACACAGAAGAAAATATGCACTTTTATTTATTATTAATTAATTTTTAATTTGTTTATTGTTTTTTTAAATTATATTTCCAAAGGATTTTTTTTATATGATGAAATTTAACTTTGAAATCGATTTTTTTTAATTTTTTTTTTTTATTAATTATTCATTTAAACTTTAATTAATTAATTGGCTTTAATAAATTAATTAGAAAGGAATGCAGAATATTATTATTTTTTAAGTAAAATAATAATTAAATACCTAAAATTTCCGAAGAAAAAAATAAAATCTTTATTTATTGAAAATTTCTGAATAAAAATTAAATTTCAATAAGAAAATTTTAAATAATAAGGGAAAATTAAAAAAAATACAGGGAAAATTTTAAAGGAATGGAAAATGAAACAACTTACCTTTCTAATTTCAGCTTTTGACATTGTTGAAGTAGTTGTTGGAGAATTACTGCCCATTGTAATACCACTTTTAAACGGTGCGTAATCCTCTTCACTAATGGGCATCTCTTTTTCTTTTTCTCTTTTTTTTTCTCTCTTATAAAATAAACCAATAAATCAGTTTATTCCAAATTTAATTACAAATAAATTCTATAAAAATCACAAAAATTAAAAACCTCAAAAAAACATTTAAAAAAATATAAAATACTTACAATTTACACGACAAAAAAAAATAATCCTTTTTATTAATTTAAAAAACACTTCACTTTTTAATTAATTAACCAATAATAAACACATAATTAATAAACTTAAACAACTTAATTAACTTTTAATAAAAAAATCACTTTCAAAATGATTATAACTTAATTACTTTTATTTTATTTCAAACGTTGTAACTTTTTATTTACCAAAAATAAATAACAAAACTTTAAAGTTCGTAAAAAGTTTTGAGTGAACTGCATTAATAAGAAACAGCACGCTGAAGAGGTGCAACAAGAGTGGCACTTCCGAGTTCCGATGTCGATTATTATGTTATGACGATGGGTGATGTTGTGGAATGGGAAAGAAAGGGGGTGAAAAAAGGAGCACTTGAGGTTTTTCTGTTCTCGTTCTGTGCGGCCTACATGGCAAATAATATACATTTTAAATTTTATGTACCTTTGCCTTTACTTTACCATGGCCATGGTATAGTCACTATAGTATACCTTTTCGAGGAGAGAGATTAGTGATGGTGGTGGTGGTGGTGGTTGCTGGTCTTCGGCCTCTTCGGCGGACTTTCACAGGAGGGGGACGCGTGACGCGGGGCTCTGGCTGGGCCCTTCTGCTGCCTTCCCCTTCGGCATACCGATACATCGTGGGAACCATCGGAAGATGATGAGTGCCCGCGACCCTCGCACTTTACCCACTTTACCCACACACAACAAACGCAGAAACTTTTCAAACACCTTCGCTTTATTCTATTTTTATAAATGAGGGGGCCCTAATCGATTGCTATTTTCTAATATTTACTTCTGTACTTTTAAATTTTCTACTCTTTTTTCCGTTTTAAAATTTTTTTGTAAATAATTTTTGCTAATTCTTCTGTTAAATTAGTTTTTTATAATATTCTATACTCTTTTTTCAATTAATAAAAAAATTTATAATATTTTCTACACATTTTTCTGTTAATTTAAGTTGTAATTAATTTATTTTAACATAAAAATATTCAAAACAAATACAGAAAAAGTTTTAATTATCTGGAATACATTTTTTTATTAAATTTCAGTTGATTTCCAAAAAGAAATTGTCATAGTAAAATCAAAACTTTATATTTTTAATATCTAATAAAGAAATGATTTTTATTAATTATTTTAAAGCATTTGCGCCTGTTTTTTTTTTTCTTCTTTTTATTAAAAAATTATCTAAAAAATATAAACTATATTTAAAAAAATATAAAAAATGAAAGCACTTACAGGTGAAGAACAAAAAAAAAAACAACAAAAACCCTGTACAAAGAAGGTATAAAATATAAATGGTAAAAATTCCCATACATTGTAGCCTGGCCCCCAGAAAGTACCGCTAGTCACCCTTCGAAGTCGCGTCCTTATTATACATGCTGAAATATCCATTCCATCACTATCAGCAACAACCAAATGGTACTTTTAACCAGTGGGTAGGACAAAGAGAGCAAGACGAACGAAATATCAATGGGTTACCGCTTTACGACCTCCGCAGTTCCGACGATTCTCCTCGTTCGATGGAGGAGAAGAACGGAAAGAGGACGGCGGCGGGGTGAGGGTAAAATAGCTTCATTTCGATGGATGGTATCGGTGGACGAAGTTCACACGAACAGGTTCCCACATCGGTTCCCACGGGGCCCAACCAATACATATCCACACACACACATAGGCATTTACAGAGAGCACACACACACACACACACACACATATCGTTGCAATGTGCATTTGCTTGCACATATTATGCACTTTAAAAAGCGCAGTTTTTGTCTTTTGGAACACTGAACGCAACTGAAGACTGTTCGATTGGGTTTTTTCACATTGATTGCAATCTTTCGAATCGCATTTAAATTTAAAATATAAGAAAAAGAATTGATTCTTTTCATTCTTTTCGGGTGGTCATTGCTGATCGTACAAGTTTTCAGCATTTTTACTGTCTTTTTAAGGTTTTGTATGAGTTTAAAAAATATTGGGATAATAAATTTTTATTTTCGGTTTCTTTTTAAATAAATATTTTTAAAATTACTGTTGTTTATGTAAATATTTTCTCTTTATTAATTAATAAAATAACTAATAAACATAGTTTCAATTTATTTATGAAAAAATGTAGATTTCTAGTATTAAATTGTGGTCACTGAAGACTTTGTTTGTTTCCTCCTGCAATTTTCATTTTAAAACATAAGTAAAAAAATTTTTTTTGAAACTTTTATTAGGTAAATCACTTTTTACATAGCTTAGTAATAATTTTCTTGCTTGTTTTCTATTGTTTTCTTCTTAATCCGTTAGTGTTGTCCTTTTTTCTAGTGATGAACAGCAATTTTCCACTGGCAATTCATTGAATTGCAATTAGAATTCGGAAAATGGGCAATAACTTATTAAAATAAATCAAATTAAAGTACTTTATGTTTAAATTTCACATTATGACCCGTCAACAAAATTAAATCAACAAATTACAACCACAAACTCACTTAAAAATACCTTATTTTGCATTTTATCTTTCCCTTTATGCATTTTTTGAAAAAAGAAAATCTTTCCAACAAGTTTTCTGCATGATTTTTGAGGTTATTTCAACAAAAAAACGCATTAACAATAACTTAAAGAAGTCTTTGTGCCATATCTGAAAGTATTAATACTTAAATCATCAATTTTTTAATATACGATAAATTAAACTTTTGTTTAACTTCCTAAATAAATCCGGCTGCTGTTTGTTAAAAAAGTTGCCTATAATCACTTGGCCATTTGAACGAGAGCGAAAGTGGTTTTTAAAGGCAACATTCCATTGTGAGGGCGCCACTGATGTTTTAATTGTTTTAATCAAGAAAATTATACAATTTCAAGTCTATTTGTATTATTATTCTCCCTCAGTACTTTATTTAAACATAATTAATAATCACAAATGGAATTTCATCACATTTAAGCGATTTTCTTTGAGAAATCCCACTGACCTACAATTCAAACGAAAGGGAAAGTGAAGATGGCGGAAATTTAAACTAAAAAAAAAGTTGAAGATCGGTATTACATGTAAACGTCAATGACACTGTGCCAAACTAGGAAAAAGTTTATTTTTATTGTTAATTTAGTGGTAATTTAGAACAAATTGTAGTAAAACTAACAAATTGTGCGACATTTTTGTAATTAAATACAAACCCCAAAAGTTCTTTCGTGTTGTTACCTCAAGTTAGATGTTGAGCCACAAAGGCAATGTAAATCGAGTTCCATAAAATGGTGTTTTTAGCTACAGTTGCTGCAAATAAAAATGTTACTTACTGTAAAAAGGTCTTTTCCATTGATTTCCATGGGCTCGGCTGGATACATCCATTCTTCAAGTGGCAAACTTTCTTGTGGAGTCCAGAGCTGTGTTCAATGGCAAAAAAGATCAGTTTGCAGTGAGGAAAGTGTAATTTAGTACCTACAGTGTGTTGTCTAGTTGCACAGGACCCTTTGGTTTGATCCATTGTAGAGGTTTTACATCTGGAGCGTTTAAAGGCCCTTCAAGAAGGAATTTTACTTTCTTCTTGACTGCCAGAGAGTAAATCTGCAAAAAGTAAGTTAAAATGTACTATGGTTCTGTTTTTTTCCTTGAGTTTTATGATAATTCAGCCATACTGTGGTTACGGATTGAAGAAATATCTTCAAAAAACAATTTTTGTGGCTGCTGATAGAAAAATTTAATTGGGAATTGTTTATGATGCACTTGCCTTCAAAAAAGAATCTTTTAATTGTTTAAATTGTTCTTCAGTTCTTTAAAAACATTAGAAAAACATTAGTAAACATCTCGTCCTGCAGGGAAATTAATTATTTTAGGTTAGAACCCCAATTACCCACTATTCCCCGGGGTAATTTAGTTTGACCTTTAAACTGTGGATGTCGGGAACCATAGAGAAAAATCATCAAAATCATGCATTTTCACAAATAAAATCGATTTTCTCAGCAATCCTAGGCTTAAAAATTAAGCTGTAAAAAGATTTAATTTGCAAATTTATCTAGGTTGGATTTTTTTGTATAATAAAAGTTCTAGACCCCATAATTTCTAAGATATCGGTGTCCAAAGTGATTCCGGACAGGCCTCAAAAATTTCCACTTCATTTATTTAGAAAGAAAAATCAATTTTCCGAAAACTAAAACGACAGAAATTTGCGAAATAATAATTCCGGTGGGCTCGCAAAAAATTAGAAAGTTTAAAGCCTAATTAAAGCCACAAAAAAATAAAAACCAAAATGGGGTGATTACGTAATTTAGAAAATTGCTAATTACTCGCTCAGTTTTCCATATTTTCTTCTGATTTTTGCACTGAACGTTCTTTGGTACAACTGCTATATTTTCAC
>JASKGO010002868.1:0-13327 GCA_030556065.1 Holobus sp. GC000080
AGTGATCCTTTTGTCCACTTCCAGTGAAGTGTGGAAAAAGGATAACTTTACTTTACTTCACCTAGAATCCTTGGCAAAAAAGAATTTTACTTTTTTATGAAGAATAAAAATTATTTTTTGATAAAGAAGTAATTAATTAATTTTATTGTTCCTCTAGGTGAAGTAAAGTAAAGTTATCCTTTTTCCACACTTCACTGGAAGTGGAAAAAGGATCACTTTACTTTCAGCTACTTCAAAAAGACATTTTAATGTTAATAAACTTTAAAATTAAACTTTTTTTGCAATTAAATAGTGATAAAGTTCTCAGAAGTCTTTTTGAATGTTGCTGAAAGTAAAGTGATCCTTTTGTCCACTTCCAGTGAAGTGTGGAAAAAGGATTACTTTACTTTACTTCACCTTGAGGAGCAACAAAATTAATAAATAATTTCATTATTTAAAACCAAACAAAAAAACAGTAAACAAATTAAGACGAAACTTAATTCTTTAACGAAAACAAAAGCAAATGAAAATAATAAGATGAAGAAGACTAAGAAGTTGAAGAAGAAGGCCTTTATATAGGTATAGATAGGACGAGTAGAGCATTCGAGAGATGAATGGAGAAATGAAAAATGCAGAAAATTCTTCTTTAATTGCACCGGTGTGGTGCTCCTACGATGACGGAATGTCGCCGCCGCATCGGAGAATAGAATTTAGACGACCGACAAAGACAGCAGCGGACTTTGCTGTTTGCTGCTGCTGCTTGCTTGGCTTGCTCACAACGACGACGGCAAAGACAACGATGATGATGAGACACGACTGCGAAACATCAAACGACAAAACTCTGAACGAGAAACAAAAACAAATAAATGAAATGAAATAAAATAAAATGAGATGAGATGAGATGAGAAATGAAATGAAATGAAAAAGGAGGAAAAATGTTCGGCCGTTCGTTGTTTCGTCCGTCGTCGTCGCTCCAAAGAGAATACACCTTTTTTCCGCTTTAGCGGGCCCCTTTAAAAGTTCGCCGCGAATTATGTATGTTACGCACATAATTCGGTGTCGCCTCTTGTTGTCCTTTTTGTGCCATCATCTTCTTCAGCTGCCACTGCCGATGCTTTTGCAACTTTGCAACTGCTTCTGTTACTGATGATGATGCTGCTGCTGCTGATTGTACTTCTTCAAAAATCGCTTGCTTTTTTATTTGGTCAATTTATTGATTTTAATAATTTAATAATTTTTTTTATTAATTAATTAAATCAAGTAAAAATAAATTAGAAGGAATTCTGAAAAGATTCCTATGGAGAAAAAAAGCAATATATGTAAAAGAGCAGTTAAATTTTGAAGACAGAAAGACAGAATGAAAAAAAATTGAGTTGAGTTGAAAGCAGTTAAAACATAACTTTTATTTCCTTTTCAATTTTCCAAATACAGTAGCCATCAGCTTTTGCGAAAATAAAACTGTTTTTTAATTATTCCGTAATCTTCTTTCTCGCATGTAACGCTTATTTTTTCCGCATTTTTACCTGTTATTTTTTCGCTTTTTTGCCTGTTGAGTTTAGTTTTTTTTTTTTCTGTTTTCTGCAACGAAAACAGCGGAAAAATTAGCAAAGCGCATATAGAAAATTAACTGAAAGCTGAAAGCAGAAAGCACATTTAAAGGAACAAATGCGTTTATTTTAGAAGTACAGTACATAAGAACGGAACAGAAGGATGAAGAGTTGAGGAGTAAGGAAAGAGAGAGAGAAAGAGAACGAGAAAAAGGAGGAATCAGAAGAAGAAGAAGAAGTGAGTTAGCGAAAAACAAAAGTTAATGACTAATTTTAACGATGAGATTTTAACGGCGATCGTTAATGCAAAACCAGCTTTATTACGCATTTGCATTATTTACTCTCCCTCTATACTATAGTCTAGTGCCTTTGCGTTTATATTCTCTTTCGCCATTAAAATTTTACACACAAACACAAACAAAACACGCATACAGATATACTGGAAAAATATATAAAAAATGAATATTTTAAAAATGAAAAATTTATTTAAAAAACAAAAATGAAATGAAGAAAACTGGAAAAAAAAAACAATCAATTTATTTGAATTTGAAAGTTTCTAGAAGTTTCTGCTTGATATAATTTACAAGGTTTTAATATTTGATAAATATAATTTAAATAAATCTAATTAAAATTTAAAGTTTTAGCAAATTAAATGGTGTTTTTGCAATGTTTGTTACTTTCAATTTAATGAAATTTAAGGGTTGAAAAGATTAGTCATTTTTAAATTAAAAAAAACTTCAGTTGAAAATAACTTTTTTAAGTATTCTTTTTTGTTTCTTGTAAAGCTGCTATTCCTTTTTACAAATGTATAAAAATTTTCAAGATTAAAAATTTTTCTTTTTTAATATAAAGTTTAATACAAAGTTTAAAAAAAAAAGTTTTTTGATGAAATCTAAAATATGTTTTATTTTTTTTCTGAGAAAACTAAAAGTTCTATTAAGAAATTTTACTTAAATAAAATGTTTCTTTTATTGTTTTCTACAAGTTTAGAAAATTTGGTTAAAATCTGATAATTTTAAAATTTTGAAAAATTTTCAGATTTTCAAAATTTTTCAAATAAATATTTTTTCGAATTTACTTTTGAAACTTTGTTATTTTATAGAGAATTAAATTCTCTACATGTTATTTAAATAACTTTTTTTGATATAATTTTTATTTTAAAAGATACAGGGTGTTAAAGTTGATTAATATTTTAAGAGTTTAAAAAGTTAGTCAACTTTAAAACAAGAAAACAACTTTTGAAAATTATTATTTTTTAGTATTTTTATTAGTTTCTATTAAAGCAACTATTGCTTTATATAAATATTTCAAAAAAATTAGAATTATTTGAATTTTCTTAAAAATATTTAACAAATTAAAAAAAAAATCATTTTTGTGAAATCAAAAATATGTTTTATTTTTTTCTGAGAAAACTGAAAGTTCTATTAAGAAATTTTACTTAAATAAAATGTTTCTTTTATCATTATCTACAAGTTTGGAAAGTTTGATTAAAATCAATTAATTTTGAAAATTTCAGATTTTTGAAAAAATTATTGAAAAAAACAAAATCTTAAGAAAATCATCACAGCTTTTGCATTTTTTTAAATATTTTAATAATTTCTTTTGGTAATTACTACCAAAGCATTTTTTTTATATAATACATTAACAATTTTTACAGAAAATCATATGGGGAATTCAAAAAAGAACTTCAAAAAGTGAATTTATAACTTAAAAAAAAACTAGTTTTATTTATTATCCATCAGTTTTATTTAAAAAAAAAAACAACTAAAATTTCTTAAATTTAATTGATTTAAGTAATTTATATTATATTCTATACTCAAGTAAAGAATTAATGTAATTTCTGAATATATTTCTAAGCACATACCAAATGAAAAAAAAACAAAAAAAAAACAAAAACAAAATAGAAAAACAAAAAGAAAGACTATCGTAAAGCGAACTAATAGAGCACTAAAGGTACGAATATTATGAGGAAAAACTAAGGAAAAAGAGCGGTTTTTCGCTCGAGCGCCTCCATTATTACATCCTAAACCTAAATATATGCATGTTGGCAGCATCTAACTTCTCAATTTTTTTTTTCTCTATTCTCTTCTGTTCACTTCTGTTCACTTCTCTTCACTTCTCTTCACTTATTGCTGCTCTTAGTGGTCTTGTTGCTCTATTGCTGTATTGTTATAGCTATAAGGTATTGCGATATGGGGAAGTAAAGCGTTTTACTTCTCAGTTCTTGCCAACATTTTACATTTTAAAACTTTGAACGGTGAAAAGAAACAAGAGAGAAATAGAGCAAGATAGCAAGCAAATGAAGTATTTTAGTATTTTATCGCGAAGGATGGAAAGAGAAAGGTGCAGTAAACTAGAGGGAACACTTGAAAATGAATAGATATAGTTATAGAAAATATAGGCTGGCATATTATAGCGAGCAGTGTTGCTAATTCTTGCCAGCTCTTGCACGTAATTGGATTTCGTGACCAAGAAATAAGCGATTACACATATACTACAATATATACTATACTATACATCGAGCGAGCGTCCTCAGCCTCTTTTTTTCCTTCTTCTGCTTCTTTTACCTATACCTCTCCTCCTCCTTCGTTCACTTCTCCAGTACTCCTTGCTTACTTCTCAGCCTTTGGAAACTTCTTATTCTATTTCATTATACATTTTACATAAGTTTTTTTGCTGCATTTTTGTATTTTGCACTTTTTCTATCTCTGTTTTACATAGCTTTATCAGTAACTGATAAATAATTATTAAAAAAACATAAATTGGATTAAACACTTGACAAGAAAAATGCACCGATACGATTAAAGATGCAAAAACTTTGTTCTTTAGCAACTATATGTTTATTTATATTTAATTTAACACTATATTGCTGCGGTTTGAGCTCATTTATTTTTAAAAAGTATTTTTTCATTTTTTACATGGTTGTTGTTAGTCGGTGCAATAAATGCATAGAAAATATGCATATCGTTTCAATATTCTTTGGTTTTTTTTTTACGTAGATAAATGCATTTAAATATAAAATTTCCTATTTGTCTTGGTTTTCGGTTTTGGTTCTTTGGTGGTCGATATGTTGGCAATCGCAAGTGCTGCTTGTAGTTGCAGTGTTGCACATTTTAACAGCAAATTGTTTATTTATTTATTTATTGCAAAATGAAAAACTGCAGAATGTGTAAGAGATTTGAGAGGAAATCTAGAATTCTAGAACTGGATCATATAAATATTGCAGATATTGTAAATTGTATTTGTATTTATTGTGGAAGAAGTGTCGCAATTTAAATTCTCTTTTTCTCTCCTATGTAAAACCGCGATAAAAATCGGTTGCTACAAGATTAGCGATAAATGCATAGTGGTTTTTGCAATTTTGAGGTTTTCTTTAGTCTATTTCTTCCCTTTTTCTTTCGTAATTTATAATTAAATAAATAAATACATTATTTTCTTATATTTTACAATATTTCTTTCTTTTGGTTTTTATAAGTTTGTTAAAATGTAAAAATTATTTGATTTTTATAAGATTTTAATGAAATTTGAATTTTTGAAGTTTCGAAATTTCAAAAAATATTTTTTTTTGTGAAAAGTCATTAATAAAAGTGTTATCATATAGAGTATTAAATTCTTTAAATTTTGTTTAAATAACTTTTTTCTGTACGACCCTTATTTTAGAAGATACAGGGTGTTAAAGTGTAAGGACCTTCTAAGGTCCTTGATGCATTATTTCAACTTTAAAACACCAAAACTACCCTTAAAATTAACTTTTTTTACTTTTGCTTTTTGTTTCTATTAAAGCAACTGTTCTTCTTATGAAACATTTAAAAAAACACGAAATAGCAATAATTTTCTTAAAGATATCAAGCAAAGTTTGCAAGAAACTATTTTTTTTTTAAATGTGGAACTGATTTTATTTTTTTCTGATAAAACTAAAAGAGCAATCAAATAATTTTACTTAAATAAAATGTTTCCTTTGTTGTTATCTACAAGTTTGGAAAGTTTCATTGAAATCGGACGATTTTCAAATTTGGGTAAAAATCCTGATTTTTTTGAAAATTTTCAAAAAAATTATTTTTTCTAAAAATATTTTAAATAAGCCTATTGTATAGAGAATTAAATTCTCTGCATTTTATTTGAATAACTTTTTCCATTAAAACCGCTAGTTTAGAAGATACAGGGTGTTAAAGTTGAATAATATTTTAAGGGTTGAAAAACTTGGTCAACTTTAAAGTAAAAAAACTACCCTTAAAAATCCTCATAATTAAATATTTCTTTCTGTTTCTAATAAAGCATTTATTCCTCTAAGTAAACATATGAAAAATTTGTAAATATTTAAAATTTTCTTAAAAATATCAAGCAAAGTTTACTGGAAAAGTAAAAACTTAAATTTATTCAAAAAATTGTTTGATTTTTACAGTTAATTAAAGGTAAATCAATTAACAATTTCACTTGTTACAACCTAAAAAACAATGTAAAATCTATAAAAAACAATTATTACTTCTGACTATTTAGTAAAAGTACCAATCATCAACAAAAATTTAATAAAAATTATAAAATAATCTACAAAAACCGCCCTCAAATAGTATCGATTACTCCCATAAGCTAAGCATTTCAAGTGCACACTACTTTTTGCAAAACTCTAAGCTCCAAGTTAAACCATTAAACACTTATATATTACACAAGTATATAAGGCATTAGAAGGACTATATATTTCTACATTATGTATTTATATAAAGGTTTACATAAGCCGCTCAGGGCTCAGCAGAAACGGAAGTTTCAGCAATTGATTGCTTTACTTGCTAATGCTTTCCAACAGGCTATGCAGCAACCTACAACAACTCAAACAGTATCAAGCAGGCTATGCATAAGCTCTACATATACAGCTAGAGTGCTATGGTAACAACGCAAAGTAAAGTATAAAATACAGAAGCAGAGAGCTCAAGTAGTAGTAGCAGTCGGACTGTGTGTGAGGAGAAACAGAAAGGCAAAACCTGCAGCGGGCTAGCGAATCGACCAATTGCAGTCTCTGCAGGCGTTCTACGAGCGGAAGGATTGGTTAACGGTAAGTACGCCTTCTGCCTGCCTTTCGCTGCTGGCAGCAGCTCGACGAGCGTACTGCGGCTGCCTCTTGCCTGCCCCGTTGTTGCCGCCGCCGCCACCGATGACCGACGTCGCCAACTCCAACGACTCCAACGAGACCTAGCAAAAAACCGCTCGCTATCTCTCTGCGGTTGTCTCCCTTTCTCTGCAAAGGTCTAGATCTAGATGGTACTCTGTATAGTCTATACTCTGTAGTATTGCTGTGTAAAGTGAATCCACCATGTTTTTTTTTGCCTAGTTTTTTGTTGTTGCTGTTGTTACACACTGTATGTAAGTGTAGGGACGCAAACATAAATTGGAGGAAAATTCCAAGCAATGCCGCCGCCGCCATACAAATTTTCCGTTTCTCTTTCCAATATTTCTCTTTCTGTTTCCATTACTTATAGGTGCGCAAATAGTATAAGGTCTGATGTTTTAAGTGTATGAAGAGTGAATGTAATAGGCTGCAGGAAATTGCAAATAAATTTTGTTCTTGTTAGTACAGCGGTTCAGCTTTTTGCTTTTCTGCTTTTTTATTTTTTTCTGTTTTATTTGAAAAGTCTTTAGATATATCGGCTTTACATTTTTGTTGTTTTTGTTTTTGTTTTGCTGACAAAAGTTTAATGTTTAATTTAATGTTTCATTCTTTGAGTGTGCAGTAAAGATGGATTTTTTTTTTTTGGGTTTTTGCTTTGCGATTTTATTGCATTTAAGGCCTATTGTTTAAATTGTTTAAATGGTGTGATATGTTTGATGTCATATTTTTATTTTCAAATGAAGAGCTTTAATTTTTTTTTTAACTGTTTCTTTTGAAGTTTTGTTTGCAAACTGCAAATTATGTGTCTTTATTGAATTTTTTGCTTTGTAAAATTGGACTGCATTCTTTTTTAACAAGTTTTGTAGCTTTTTTAATTAATTTAATTGTTTTTTATGGGTTAAAAGGTAAAATATTTATTTTTTGCTGGATTTTTTGGTAAATTAGTAGAATTTAAAATTTTTGGGACCTACTGTATATTATTTTTTAAAATTTTTGTTTGGTTTCTGTTTAATAATCTTAATTAATTAATATTTTTGCAAATAAATAGTTGTAAATGTTACAAAAGTCTTTTTGTAATAGCTGAAAGTAAAGTGATCCTTTTTCCACTTCCAGTGAAGTGTGGAAAAAGGATAACTTTACTTTACTTCACCTTGAATCCTTGATAAAGAAGAATTTTCCTTTTTTAAGAAGAATAAAAATTATTTTTTAATGAAGAAGTTATAAATTAATTTTATTGTTCCTCAAGGTGAAGTAAAGTAAAGTTATCCTTTTTCCACACTTCACTGGAAGTGGAAAAAGGATCACTTTACTTTCAGCTACTTCAAAAAAGACTTTTGTTAACTTTTTCAACATTTAATTGCAAAAAAAAAGTTTCATTTTAAAGTTTATTAAGATGAAAAAGTCTTTTTGGAATAGCAGAAAGTAAAGTGATCCTTTTTCCACTTCCAGTGAAGTGTGGAAAAAGGATTACTTTACTTTATTTCACTTTGAATCCTTGACTTTAATATTTATTAAATGCTATAAAAATAAATTAAAAATTAAATTTATTTAAAATAAAATGAAATTTAATAATTAAATTTATCCAAAGAAAAATTAATTCTAAATTTGTATTTATTTTCCTTGCAGAAGAAATAATGAAACAATCAGCAACTGCTGGAAAGTAAGAAAAAGCCAAGATAAAAAGCAGCCAGCAGGACCTAGGACAATATGCAAGTGGGTTGCCAGCACACGCCGAGACACCCATTTTTGCTGCTGCTGCTGCTTTTGCTGCTCCTGCTGGCAGAGCAGCAGTCAGCAGTTCGCTCCTGGGGACAATAACATTCATAAGAAACGCGGTCGTAAATGGGGCGCGATTCCGTCCTCTCGCTTCTCTTCCACCATCACCAGTAGTATACTGCTCATCTCTTTACTGACGAAGAGAGGAAAGGCCGCAGCTAGCTAGCAGTAAGCAGCAACAGCAAGCAGGAAGAGCAAAAGCAGCCAGAAGCGGCCGCAAAAACGGTCTATTTTGGCGCGCACTTCTTGCACCGCCACCATTTACTACAACCGCCGCCGCCGCCGCCGCCGTCGCCGGAGTAAAAGCTCAATGGCTCAAATGGAAAAAAATCTTCTGCTCCTTACTCCATCGGAACTTAAAGGTCTTTGGCAAGGACCTTTTTTCCCCTTCTTTCGGAATCAATGGCTGTCGAGATGCAAATGTTGCGGTGAGTTTTTCTTTTTGTAGCTCTTTTTTTGTTTGTTATTTAATTTTAGCGGATTCTTTTTGAGGTTTTTTAAATTTTTTTTTGGTTGTCTTAATGGTTATTTAATGGTTTTCAATTTGATATATTAAATGGTAAATTATTTAAATTTTTAAGGGTTGTTTTGGTAGTTTAAACTTTGACAATTTTTTTTAATTAAAAATTGTTTTTCAACTTTGACACCCTGTATATTTTAAACTAGTGGTTAAATCGAAAAAAGTTATTTAAATAAATTATAGAGAATTCAATGATGAATACAGTGACAAATTTTCAAATGAAAATTCGAAAATTGGATTTTTCGCAATTTTCTCAGTTTCCCCCCAAAATTTTCACAAAAATCAAAGTTGTGCAAACTTAATGAAACTTACCAAAGTTTTAGATGACAGTAAAATAAACATTTTTTCTGAATAACTTTTTTTTATTTTATTAATAGTTTTCTTATAAAAAAATAAAAACTATTTTCTTTAAGAAAAAAATTTGATTTTTGGTATTTGATTTGTTATTAATGGGCAACCGGTAATTATTTATAAACAACTTTTAGTTTATTGCAAAGAAGAATAATTGCGCTTTAAGACAAAGTAAAAAATGTTAAATTATTTTAATTTTTAAGGGTGTTTTTAAGGGATCAAAGTTGGGCAATGATTTTAAATTAAAAATTGTTTTTCAACTTTGACACCCTGTATATTTTAAACTAAGGGTTAAATCAAAAAAAGTTACTTAAATAAATTATAGAGAATTAAATAATGAATTTAGTAACAAATTTTCAAATGAAAATTCGACAATTTAATTTTTCGCAATTTTCTCAGTTTCCCCCCAAAATTTTGAAAAATCAAAGTTGTTCAAACTTATTGAAATTTCACAAACTTTTAGATGATGAAAAAACAAACATTTCTTCTTAATAACTTTTTCTTATTAAGTCAATAGTTTTCCAGATAGAAGACAAAATGTATTTTATAGTAAAAAAAAAAATCTTATTAATACTTTTTGCTTCTTTTTTATTATTTAAAAGTCCTTTTTAAATTAAATTTTATTTAAATTTAATTCTTTTCTTAATTATCTTTAAGTTTTTAACAGTTGAAAACTTTTAAAACATCTAAAAGGAATTTAAATAAATAAAATACCACAAAAAACGTTTTGAAAAAGCATTTAAAATTTAAAAAATAAACAGAAAAACTTCACAAAAAAAATGTTTTAACCTGCAGAAGATACAGAAGTTGCGAATGAAAATAGAATTAAAGGCGGTTAATTGAGTCATTAAGATGCAAGAAGAGTTTTACACACGTTTGGCGAAATATCGCAGTGCTTAATAAGGGCGTCCGGCGTCCAAAAAAGACGCACATAATTAACAACAAGACTTACGATTACTACTTAAGTCACTTAAGAAATGACTATCTTTTGCTAAATACTCTTTTGCTATACTCTACACTCAACAGTCTCTACACTATCTATATACAATTTACTATAGTGCTAATGCTAAAGAGGAGAGCTGTGCAGAGCTACTTCTTTAAGCTTTTCAACTGCTGAAGATGCTGCTCGGATGCTGCTGAAGATGTTACCATTATTAGAATTTCAGATGTGATGCACGTTGGTAATGAGATGAGATGAGATGAGATGAGCTCTCGTCCTCATACCCAAATTGGGGACAATTAATGCCTCTCGCTGGCTCTGGCTCTCTTTTAAAGATGCACATCTAATTTTTCCATCTTCTTCTTCTTCTTCTTCTTCAGCTTCTTCTACTACTAGGGTTTTTTCTCTTTCTGTTTTTGCTTTGTTTTTTTTTTTTTTTTTGATTTTTGTTTTTATTTTTTAATTGTTTATACTTTTTTATACTTTGCACAGTTTTATATAGTATCTTCAACCATTAGCACGCCGGGATAATAAATTTTATTTATTTTTTCTTTAAAGTAATGTTTGCTTTTAAATTTGTTTTTTCTTTTAAAATCTTTCCTATTTTTGCTGCTGTTTAAAATGTTAATTTAAAATTAAAAATTTAAAATATCAGAAGGGCAATTAAATTAATTGATATTTTCTTTCTTAAAAGTATTTTTATTTTTCTTAACAAAAAATCGAACTTTTATTTCATTTTAAGGATTCTAGGTGAAGTAAAGTAAAGTAATCCTTTTTTCACACTTCACTGGAAGTGGAAAAAGGATCACTTTACTTTCAGCTATTACAAAAAGACTTTTTAACGTTAATAAACTTTAAAATTAAACTTTTTTTTGCAATTAAATGTTGATAAAGTTTACAAAAGTCTTTTTTTAAGTAGCTGAAAGTAAAGTGATCCTTTTGTCCACTTCCAGTGAAGTGTGGAAAAAGGATTACTTTACTTTACTTCACCCTGAATCCTTGACTTTAATATTAAATTTCTCATTTCAATTTAAAAAAAAAACCTTTAAATCCTTTTAAAATCTTTAAAAATTTGAAAAATCAATTGAAAAACTTCCACAGAGAACCTTATAAAAAGAGTCCTGCAGCCTTATAGGACCAAACAAGAGCCGTACAAGGACTGTAAGGACTGCAAGGACTGTAATAAGGACTACAAGGACTACATTCATGGGAGTGGTTTGGATTCTCTTCCATCTATATACATTTAGATATATATATATATATATATATATACATTTATATATACATAGTAAAATGTATAGATATACTACATACTACAACTACAAGTATATAGCTACCTATTGCCTACATATAATGTTATATATAGATATAGTATATAAAGTGCGTTTAAAGGAGGAAAACTGAACGATGGTACGCGAGTAGAAACGACGCGACCAAAGTGGCGCATTAACACTGCCACCGCCGCCAGTACCGTTTCGTCGTTCATTCAGTGCGCGCCAATTCCGCGAGTGCTTTTTCTCCTTTTCAAACTCTCATAAAATACATTACATACATCTACATCTGCACATATAGAAAAACAAACACACACACACACACACACACACACACACATTCAAACGTTATTCACTATAAATATATATGCGTGTATATATATATCGTGTCTATATACATTTAAATATATAATTTCTTGAAATTATATAATAAACTTTAAAAAATTAAATAAAATAATTGAATAAAAACCGTTTCTTCATCGATAGTTATTAATTAATTAAATTTAATTGTTAAAAACTGTAGTTAATTAATATAGTAAAATATAGTAATCGTGTTGCTTAAAAAAAAAGTATTAAAATCTAGTGGTGCGATCAGTAGATTTTCATTAAAAACAAAAAACAAAAAGCAAAAAAGGGGAGAAAAGTGCAAAACCGGAAAACAGGAAAACATTTAAAATAATTATATATATATAGAGAGTATTATAGTGGCGCTTGCACTCTGATTGTGCGTTGAATTTTCCGGGTTTCCCAGCAGTATTTTCCGTGCTTTCTGTGCGCAACTATAGAGAGGTATTTCGTAGCCCAGTAAAATATAGAGAGTATCGCCACTTTAGTCGCGATTTTCCACCGGTAAAAACGGAAAAATCGAATTTTCCAATGTTGTTATCGACGAAACTATCGGTAGTTTGTGCAAATTGTGACGTTGTTCTTGTGCGTAACTTACCGGGTAATCTACCGAATTATTCGACGGCACGTGGTTGCATTATCCTGTAAAAAGGACAACGGTTTTCCTCTACGAAAAATCATATCACGTATGTTATTTTTATACTTATTTCTTTTTTTTTTTTTAAGTTTTTTTTTTAGTGTTTTGGTATTGTTTTTTTGCTTTTTTTTTATATATTAAAAAGTATTTTTTAAGTAAAAAAAGGATTTTTTATTATTTAAATGAGGTTTTTTTTCTGCAAAACAAAATAAAAATAAGTTTATTATTATGTAACTTTAAAAAGTTTAAAGTCTTTAAAGTTTTATTAAGTATTGGGAAGACTGTTAATGCTAGTTTTTACCGTCGATTGCTTTCTGTTAGCATTATAGTTTTCTTATTTTCTTGCAAGGAAATGTAATTTTTTTAATTCCTTTTGTCAAGGATTCTAGGTGAAGTAAAGTTAAGTAATTCTTTTTCCACACTTCACTGGAAGTGGAAAAAGGATCACTTTACTTTCAGCTACATCAAAAAAGGCTTTTTAATGATTTTAAACTTTAAAATTAAACTTTTTTTTTTGCAATTAAATGTTGATAAAATTTACAAAAGTCCTTTTTGAAATGGCTGAAAGTAAAGTGATCCATTTTCCACTTCCAGTGAAGTGTGGAAAAAGGATTACTTTACTTTACTTCACCTAGTAGAACAATAAAATTAATTAATTACTTCTTTATCAAAAAATAAATTTTATTGCTCTTAAGAAAGTAAAATTCTTTAATGCTTTTTTGTCAAGGATTCAGATTGAAATAAAGTAAAGTAATCCTTTTTCCACACTTCACTGGAAGTGGAAAAAGGATCACTTTACTTTCAGCTACTTTCAAAAACAAACTGTTTTTATAAAAAATCAAAATATTTATATAAGTGAA
>JASKGO010002869.1:0-21557 GCA_030556065.1 Holobus sp. GC000080
AAAATAGCCGGAAAAACTAAAAGTTCAAATCTGCAATAAAAATTATCTGTAGGGAACGCGAACTCAGCCGCCATTTAAACTACATGTAAAAAAGTTAGTAACAAAATCGATTAATTCAAATTTTAAGTACTTATTTAACAAAATAAATTTTGTTTCAGCTGTAGTTTGGCTAATTACATATTATATTGCGATTACATTGGACAAAACTAATTAAAACGGCAGTAAAAAAGATTGTTACTATTTTTTTCGCGTGTATTTTAAATGGCGCTCGTTTCCGTCTCCTACAGAGACTCCAATGGCGGACCTAAAAGTAGTGTTCAATGGGTTGTCAACCACTATAAACAATTTAAAATAATTTAATAAACTTTTCAAATGAGTGATTGGTTAATTTTATGCTAAATTAAGGATAAAATTAAGAAAAAATAATTTAGTTATTATTTTATATGTTTAAATTCTATTTAAAGTACATGGAGACTTTAAATTTTTTAAGAAAACAAACTAACAGAAAACAATTAATTACAATTAAAAAAATTAAGATATAAAAACAATAATAGTGTCAATTTAAAGGCAAATTAAACTTTTATTTATAATAATTGTTTCATAATGAATCTAACTTAAAAACAACACGCCAGATAAGCAAATAAAAAAAAACTTTATGAAACATTACGAAATAAACTTCCAAGTTAAAGAAACTTTTAAAAACTAATTTAATAATTAAAACTGTATAAAAAAAAACACAAAAAATATATATTTATGAAATTATTTAATGAATTTTTTTTTAAACTAAAAATCAACTGAAAAAGTAATGAAAAACTCTCTGAAAAACAACTAAAAAGCAGAATATCAATGGAATTTCTGTTGTCCAACTAGTGAGGACTACAAGAGCAGCATACGAAGGATTTAAAATAATAGAAAAACAACCCTAACTAATAAATTAATTACTTAAATTCATTGAAACATATAAAAAACAATTCAAAACTTAGTAAAAGTAATAAAAAACAACCGATAGCCGTAAAGATGATGATTATTATTATTATTTAAAAAAACAACCCAAAAACAGTTAACTGGCCTAATAAAAAAAACACCCTGAATATTAATCAGTTAAGTAATTAATACTTTTGCTCATTTTAAGGGTTCCGCAACATAATTTCGACGTAAGTTATTAAATTAAAGTAATTGTAAAAAATGAAAAACAATTAGATAAAACAATTAATAATGTTAATAATATCACGAATAAATAGTAGGTAGAGAGTTCAAGCAGTTATGCGACATGAAAATATGCAGAATTCGCTTGATGTTAATGACCAAAGTGAAAAAAAAAGTCAAATCCAAAGAGAAAAGTATTCATATGTGTTATCGCACCGCATTTACGAAAGCACTTACTTTTTCAGTTAGCAAAACGTGACCAGAAAATACCAATTACAGCTGCAATAAATTGCTAGATTGTGTAACTGCTGCTAGCCGCCGAAGAAGAAAATAGGTATTTGGCAACGCTAATAAAATGACAATTGATAAATTTACAATTATCCAATTTGGCCACATCAAATGCTAATTATACAGTTCTAATTAAAGTGTGTATTTATTGGTCCCCCCGTTATAAACGCGACGTTACAAGGAATGAATACCTAACTACCAAAGACAATATTCTTGTCACATAAGGGATATTCGCAAGGCAGTGAAAGTGTTGTACAGTCTATTGTTGATAATAGCGACAAAAAACGTGCAGGAAATTTATTTTTCAGTTCCCTCCCCCTTTAAAAAACCCCACACGCGACGATCAAGACACACAAATTACGACGTTTTAAGTATTAGCGACTCATCGCGACCGATGATGTTTCAATAGCGGAACGAACGATTCGACGACTCGATGAAATGATTGTCAAAGTATTGCTGGCTTATTTGTTTATTGTGCACCAAAATGATGCCCAACACAATTCCATTTTCATGGACCAGTTTCGGAAAATTCTAAGGGAAAGCAGTCGTGTAAGTAGAATTAAATAATAATAAAAAAAAAAATACTCCCTCTGTCGCAAATTATGCTGCAAATTTCAGTTTTTATTTTGACTCAAATTATGCTTCACAAATATAAATTACTTCAATAATAAATTTGAATGAAACTTATCAAACTTTTTACATAATTTAAAATTTTTAAAATTATCTTACAAAATTACTATTTTAATCTGTTTTTTTTCCCCCACTTTATGCTCAATTAAGAACTATTAAATTTCATTGCGTTAGTCTCCTATATTTTTTTTCTTAACCGGTGATGTTTAGAATTAATGTATTTTCTCTTTTTTAACTAATTATGAAAAAAATAACCGTTAAAATTTGTTTTCAACACAAATAACTTCTTAAATATTAGATATTCCATCGATTTTTGCAAGATAGAATGATCAATTAAAGTCAATCATAGATTTTCAAAGTTTAAATTTTAAGATTTGCAAAATTTGGGACATGCGGAGTACTTTATTTTGGCGCTAATTGAAACGCGCATCGTTACCATATGCACTTTCGTTTTCATTTGCGTAATTTGTGCACACACACACACACACACATACCCATAGGAAACCCATGGAAACTTGGTGATTAAGTATCCGAAACAACGTAACAGCAATATTCGAAGACAGGATATGTTGCCTAATTCGATGCCCTTTATGTGTGCCAATATGACGCTTCCGGGTTTAGGCCGCTCTCACATTAAACCGGATAGTGTTCACAAGCTGCGACCCGGCGATATCGATGTTATAGGAGCTATGGGCGATTCCTTAATTGCTGGCAACGGTGCTTTAGAGGAGTGGGCTCTGGGCACTATGATCGAATACAGAGGGCTATCCTGGTGCGCAGGTAATTTAAATTTATTTTCCTATAAAATTAAATTTTTTAAACGTTTTAAAACCTTTTTTAATTAATAAATAATATTAAATTTTGTTGCATTTTTTTCCTGATTAAATTACTACTAAGGGAACTCCTAAAAAACGTTTTAATCAGTGTCTATCTTCATTGTTAGCAAAAAGAGCCATGAGCCTTAAACTCAAAATGGTATATAAAAAAAAAAAAAAAAAAAAAAAACTATTTCAAATAACAATAACATTGAAATGCTTGAGTTGTGCTTTAATTATATTACTTAACTGTTTAGTGCAGGAAAGTTAAGGAAAGTTCCGTTCGGAATAAGTAAAGTAAAATTGTAAAATATTGAAAAAGTTTTTCTTTAACGATTATTAAAATTATTAGTATTAAAATTGCTCAACTAAAACGAAATAATTTATTATATTAAAGGGGGACAGGGAACGTGGCGACAGTTTCTAACATTGCCAAATATTTTAAAGGAGTTTAACGCGAATCTCGTGGGATATTCAACAGGGACCGGCGAGTTCTTATCGACGAATGCACAACTGAACGTTGCCTATCCCGTTTCGGCCGATGCGGACGCTTTGCGACAGGCGAAAATCCTGGTGAAAAAGATGCGCCAAGATAGACGCATAAACTTCGCGGGCGACTGGAAAATGGTCACGATATTTTTCGGCGCCAACGATCTATGTTCCGCTCAATGCTACAACAAAGAAAAGGCCACCGCCAAAGAGCACGCTCGCAAACTGATGCTGGCCTTAGATTATCTGCAGCAACATTTGCCCAGGACTTTTGTCAACCTAATTCCCGTCCTAGGTATTCACGCTGTCCGTTGCAATTTATTGCCATTGCGCACAGAGGTTTCATAAGAATTTTTAGAAATCAAAAGTAAATAAAAAAAAAAAACACCTCTGCAAAGACAATAAAATGTGGACTGCCTTTAATTCTCAATCTCAATTGTCAGTTATATTTGGAATTGCATAATTTATTGAATCTAATTAATTAAAAAAAAAAAAAAAAAAACATGCAGATGCCACGGTGAGTGTCCGCATTAAGAGATCGATGATGTGCCGTTTCTTGCATCGATTGTTCTGTGCGTGCTTCCATCGCGGCGGAGACGAGATGACGACCATCATGAACTTAACTCGTGAATACCAAGAGGCCGAGGAAACGCTGGTAAGCCGTTCGCGCACATGATATTATAAATGCTGCATTTGTCTTTTGTTTTGTGCGCGGTTAATGGCGTAATTATGTACCTATATGTACACAGGTAAACAGTGGACGGTACGATGTCAAAGAGGATTTCACAGTGGTCTTGCAGCCGTTTATGAAACTGTTCAACGCGTCGCCGGATCGCCGCAGAAGATACGAAGAAGTTATAGACATCTCTTATATAACGCACGATTGTTTTCATTTCTCGCAGAAGGGACATGCGCTCAGTGCGAATATGCTGTGGAATAACTTGTTGGAGCCGACGCACGGGAAAACCATGAAGAAAATGCAATCCATTTTCGAGACGTTTAAGTGCCCGAGCGAAAAAAATCCCTATTTGTTTACGCGCAAGAATAGCGAGAGATTTAAATTATACGGCAGTCAACTTGCTAAGTAGCGACTGCTTTTAGTTGTTTGTTGGCAGCTAGCTATAGCTAGGCTATTTAAATATCAGTTTATGCACGACGACCATAAATGCGATTCGGCAATTGAGTCACAAAGAAAATTCCAATATTGCGCGCACGTTACGCAAATGAAACTTTCTTTTATGTCCGGTTTATGAAAGAACTACATTTTATTGCCGCTTTGCTGGTTCCGTTTACTGTTTTACTTTTACTGTGACAATTGTTATTTTAATATTTTAATAAAAAAAAAAAAAAAAATTAAATACTAAATCAAAATTTGCATTTTTTAAGGATTTTTTTTTGCATTCTGCTATAGTATTACGAGTAAATGATAAATAGCCCTACTATACTTTTTTATATAAAAAAGAAAATATTAAAAAGCTGCTTTCATTTGAATTTCAAGTGAAAACATAAAGAAAAACTATTTAAAATTGCAAAAAAAAAATCTTAAAGTTCAAATCTATAATAAAAGTTAGTAGCAAATTCAACTTATATGTTCTTTTTTGTGTTAAGTAGTTATTTAATATATTAATTGATGTTATTTTACAAATGTAGTTTTGCAAACTACATATACCGCAATTCTAGTAAATGAAACTAACTAACAAAAACGGCTGAAAAAAAGATTACTAACTTTTTAGCGTGTATTTTAAATGGCGTTCCCATAACCCCCAGAGACTGCAATGGCGGCCCTAAAAATGGTGTAACGATGGGTCGCCATTCACAATAAATAATTAAATATTTGTTAATGATGTTTGTTAATACCTGATTCGAAATTTATACAATATCTGTTTTCATTATCCTAATTAATTAATTTCATCCTATTTAATTACAGGAAAACTTGAACTAAATTTGTTTCAGGTGCGAGTTGGAACAGTATAAACAATACTTGATAAAAATAAAAAATTAAATTGCACACTTTCAAAGTACTCGAAGTCTAAAGTTTCATCCTTACAATTTAATTAAAAATAATTTCAAAAAAATTTCAGGTCAAATTTATCAATAAAAAAAGGAATTTAAATTTTCAAAAATGAGGAAATTCCTTGAATATACATTTATTTGTAATGCTTCCTTAATGTTAATGACAAGATATTAAATTATACTGTATATTAAAATAACACATCGATTTAATGTACATTTTTACACACTTATCGACATTTTTTTTTTTTATAATTTCACAATGTCTTAGATAGATTGAAAAATGAAAAGAAAAGAAAAAAAAGAAGACTGTAATGAATGAATGTTCAAATAAATATACATTTAAAAGATTTACAAATACATATCTTTATATACTATAATATTAATAATGGTAAATATTGGACAATAACAATAATAATAAAAATCAATAAATATTAGTTGCTCAAGTTATTATCAACTGAAGACAACTACTAATTAATCAGTCTACGCGGAAAGCTCATGAAAGCTATGCATCACAAAATAACAGTATAAATTCATTGACCTGAGCCTAAACATATAAGTAGTATAACATATATACCTTTTTGATGAAAAATAATGCCTAAGTGGACAAGACATTCGAGTCCTGATATGAAGAAGCATTGCACTCTTGAACCTCGTCCGAGTCGTCTTCATCTGCGAACTTAATTTCATCGAAATTCCTCTCAGCACTTGCTTTGCTAATTTTGCTAATTTTCTCTTCTTTCTTCATATGAACCTTGATCGGAGACGAAGCGATTTTTATTTTTTTCGGAAACTCGTGCAGCTGAATGCTCACAATTGTCTGTTGTTTTTCCTCCGCGACCTCTTTAACATTGTCGCGTTTCTGGACTTTTTGTTGATCCCTTACCTTAATGACCGCCGCCGTTTTCCTAAGCTCTTGCTTTGCTCTCTCGAACTCCTTCGATTTGTTCGAGCCGGAGTCTTCGCGCTGGACGCTTTCGGACGACGATGCCGTTTTATTGTCGACAATCACTAAAGGGTGAATCCTTTTAGACTTCTTGCAGTGGGGCAGTAAGGGGGAAACTTTGGGGGTGCTTTCACTCACTGGTCGCAGTGTATTTGCTAGTAGTTGTTCTTCTTCTTCCGGCGACTCTTTGTTGCTGCCCGGCGAGGCGAATCCTGTGTCCAGCTCAATTTCGCCTTCTTCGAGTGGCGGAATCCACACTAGGAAGGCGGGATCCATACCTAGATAAGAACCGGGGGCTGCTCCGGCATTCACCACGTTGTAATCGTAGTAATCCATTTCCAAGTCGACGTCGCCGACCGATATGGAAAAATCGGAACCGGGACCGGCAAGGAGTCGCTCGCGATTGCGCTTGTCTTTGCTCTCTTTCGGATTTGTGCTTCTTATGGTCGCTCTACTTATTACACTAGCTGCTGGCGAATAAGATCCCTGAAAGATTTTTTGGTTTTCTTTTGCAATGTTCCTCATTTTTCAATTGTGCTGTTTAAAATTAAGTTTTTTGTAACGTGCGTGCTCAAATTACAAAATAAAAATATCCAAATAAAACCGCTAAAAAATTAAACATTAAATGTATCATAAAACAAGGAAATAAACATAAAATTCAAATGCTCAAACAATAAAAAAATAAATATACAAATTTAAAAATAAATAAAATATAAGAAAAAAAAAACAGCAAAAAGATCAAGTGTAACTGTTAAAACAAATGAATGACAAATTCCAAAAGTGCCTGGATGATATTCGCAATAAAACAGTAGGTTTTGAAATGGGTCAGGGTACGGACGGACAGTGGACACCAAACAAATTGGAAGAACTCAATAGAAAAACATATACTGGGAGGAAATACTGCACCAGATCGCTTTTGGAACGTCGAACAGACGAAGATGATGATGAAAAGCTCACATTGGTTAATGTAGCCGTACTGACATTACTCAACCGCCGCCGGAAAGCCTCCAAATTACTGCCGACGCTGCCGCCAACGCTGACGGGCTTCTCTTTTTCCGTGCCCTTATCTTTCTCGGAGCTGACAATGGTGGAGGACCGCTTCAGCGTCCTCTCCGAGTACGAATGAGGCGAACTGGGCAAACTGCAAGTCATTTCCTCGGCCTCGCTGAGAGTCTGCGGTAAGCCGCTGAATGACGTGTCCTGTTGCGTGAGCGTCATTGTGCTACTGACACTCAGCGATTCCTCTTCCCTGAAGAAATACCATTAATTTAGACTTTAAATTCTTTAGAAGAACGGGAGGGGGGGGGGCTGCAAAAATGATAAGTTGGGTGCGCTTACGCTAAAGTGACTTCTTCGTTGCGTTCGCAATCGACGGATTCACGAAGTTTGCTATGCTTGTTTTTACACGGTCGCAGTCTTCTCAAGGAGATCACTTCAGATAAAAGGGTTGCATTAGAAGCGACTCTCGTGGTGAGTGGTTGAGTAGCGCAAGACTCTTTAAACATATATGGCAATTGTAATTTTAAAGTGGATGTGCTTGCAGTGTTTGCAACATACCGGAAATGTCCGCAAAGGAGTCGTGATCTTCCGCTTGGGCTATGTGGTATTTTCTGTAGCGTAACATGTACTGGGCTCCGAGTAAAAGGGTTGAAATGAGGAGGCCACTTAAAAAGAATACGGCAGCCATATGAACCGCAGTCAATTTTAGGGTTGATAAGGGTAACACTCCAATTCCTTGAGCTATCGGTGCTGGAGACACTATAGACAAATTGCGTTCCGATCCTAAAAAGAAAAAAAAATACATTCCATTACTCAGTCCTCCAATAAATTTACTCGCTTTCTTTATACTATAGTTTAACTAGGTCATTTTCAAAGTTTAAATTGAAGGAAGTTTAAATACAAAACAAAAACAAATAATAACCTCTGTTGAAGAATACATTTGTTTAAAAAAAATGGATTAAAGAAGATATAGAAAAATGATATCGAAAAAGGATCAAAAAGCATATAAAAAAAACGAACCTCGTTGCTATTAAAGAAGCTGCAATCAAATTAGTAAATGATGAAGTAAGAAAAAATTGAAATTTGTAACAAAATTTTTAATTATCTATAAATTTCAATAAAATACATTATGGTATATCAGTAGACCATAATTTGGACCAGAGGAAGTAAATTTTTTATATTATTAAGAATAATAAGCGCTATTTTCAGATTTAAAAAATATAAAATGAAAGGAAGTGTTTACAGTAAGAAGGAACTTACTAATTTGTTCAGCATGTGCAAGGAAGCCGCCTCCGCAAAACTGCACACTCGAAGAGACTTCATCCGTGTAGAACTCCAAGAGTAAATTAGGACCTGTGGAGTTCACCGTCGACGCCTCCGGCATTCCCGACAAATCTGCAAGTAAAGTCGACGACAACGATCTCCCGTCCCTCACCTTAAGCCATTGAATGCCGCACGGCAAATGAAATTGCTCCACTTTGAACTGAATAATGAAATCCTCATCGGCCTATATAGTCAACATAACATACAAGAAATATTTATAAATGAAGAAAAAAAAGTAATACATTAGTTTTTAGTAGAATTACCTGTATTAACCAGAAAGTTCTACCGGGACAACTTTGCGATGAAGTGGCTAATAGTCTTTTGGGTTTGGCATGGCCCAAATGTACGACGCAACCACAGCGGCAATAGGGACCTATTTCCGCTTGCACTTCCGGTATTTCAGCAGCAATATCGCTCGGCGAAATTCCATTGCCGTAGAAGCACTCCCAACTGTTGCCCATTTCGGTGCCGCACTTTTCCGTCTCAACGCGAGGACCCTTAGGAAAAAAAAAATACAAACCAAAAAAAAGCAATTAAAATTTTGTGAAATGTTTATTAAGTAATAAAACTATTATAAAAAGCAAAAAATAGATTAAAAAAATAAATAAATTAGGTTCCGGTACTGGAAACTGAACTTGCAATGGAATGTTGTTCCTCAACGACAGCATTCTCGGTTTCATATAGGGTGTCTTCGGTTGAATCTTCAACACTGGCATATGCATCGTAATCGTAAACCATGAAATTTTTGGTGCTGCCTATTGCCTCAGAACTAATTTCACTAGTTGAAGCTGAAAAGAAAACTTTGCTTTCCTCAGCGTGAACTTCGGATTCTTCTTCAACTTCCTCCTCAGATTCTTCCACAGTTGCCTTAATATCTTGGAAGACGATTTGTCCAACAATGAAGTCTTCGAAATTGACCTGCGTTGATTTGTGGTATCGAACCGGAAATTCTGAACGAAGTTCAACCAATGCGGATGGATATTCAGGTTCTCCCTTGTCAATGATGTTTTCGCAAGAGCTATGTGAAGCTTCCGAATCCAAAGCCAAATCGCTTTGTCTCGTTTTCATCAAAATTGCCTGAATAGTCTTCAAAAGAGACCGTTGCCGTTGTTCCAGCGGAATAAAATCCTTCAAATCTCCATTTTTGAAGCTTTCAAATGGTTTGACCCAATCTTCTTGTATTCTGTACAGGATTTCCATTATAATTTGCAATAACTCAGCAGTTTGCAGTCTCTTATTTGCGCACTCTGTTTTCTTAACGGAAAGATCGCTCTTAACATTTTGATAATTCTGCTCCAACAAGTGAGCATCCCATGACTTTTTGCTCAAAATTTTCCTGACAAAATCCAGCTCTTTCTTCTTTGCCGTTATAGACTTGGATTTTGCCGTATGTTTATCCAGAACGGATTTCAAAGTTCCGTAGTTTCTCTCCATTTCTTTGATTAAATCAAACTGTAGTTTCGATTTCACTACCGTCTCTCCGCGAATGTTGTCGTATCCTGTTCTTTTCGCTTTGAAAGCATCGAAACGTTTATTCAGAATATTGTTTTCGCCTTCCAGAACTTCGCTCATTGATGCCATCGTATTTAGTTCCGAGTTAATAATAATATTTTCTCTGATAGCCCTATGAGTTGTTACGGCAACTCTTGCATCGGTCACATCTTGGAACTCCATCGAAAGTTGAACCAATCGTTCACTCATTTCTTTTTTCAATTGGTCTTTTCCGGCAATGAACTTTTTCTCAATTGCACTAACATCATTAGCATGTTGCTGTTCTTTCTCCTTTAATTCCATGGTGAGTTCCTCGTAGTTCCTCAATAAATCTTCTTTTTGATTTCGGAATTCTTCCAATGCGTTTAGGCTTCCCTGAACTGTTTTCACTTCGGTCTGCAATTCATTTCTCACCTTATCGAAATTTTTGTTCGCTTCGAAGAGCTCTTGCTCATAATTAAGGTCCTCGTTTTTTTGTCTCTCCTTCGCCAATTCAAGCCTCTTAAATAATTCTGTTTTCTCTGCAATTTTTTCCTCTAACGTTTTCTTCAATCTTGCTATATTTTCACCTCTATTTGCTTCTATTTTCGCATTCGATTCTTCCAAAAATTCGTTCTGCGATTCTAAATTTTCGTTGTCGTTTACTAATCTATCGATCTTTGCTTTAATCGCTTGTATTTCCAATTCATAAAATGCTATATCGACGTTAGTCAAAGGTAATTTGGCATCCGGTTCACTTTTCAGATCCACTTTTGCCATTACATTTGCTGGAGGATTTGCTTTCGGCGGCATTTTTCAAATGATTAATTTATAATTTTTGGAAACCACTTACAAAAAATAATTTGCAATGTCAAAATGACATGTTAACATTTGCAAAATCCCTTTAGCTTACACTTGAAGCATTTGATAAAATAAAAATAGAATAATTCCAGCAAATAAAAAATAATTTCGCCAAAAAATTACTGCTTTCTACGTTTATTTATATTTACCAAATGTCTAATGGTGAAACTTAATTAAAATAGAAAATAAAAGTAATTTAGAACAAATTACTTACTTCGCAAAACTTGGCTCCGTATCTGGGAGGCGGCGAATCGCAAAAACGGTACCGATTCCTCGTTCCACCAATGCAAGTGCTGGAGCAAGGAGTCCAGGGACTCCAAGGACCCCAACCGCCGCTCTCCGACTCTGCAATTAAGATCGAAACACTAATTACCTCCCCGCACCGACCAAACACCCTTGCAAATGCACACACATCATCGTCATCATCATCATCACCAAACAAAAACCAATAATGTGCTTTTTTCCAATACATACATCTAAGCCGACCAATGCTTTTTTTTACTTTTGAGTCATTTCGAGTCATAAAATTGCCGCATTTTATAGTTTTTATGGTTTTTATCATGTGCATTCGCTTTATACAGATACTATGATATAGGTATAGGTGTATTATTGATAATGATAACTATGTAAACTGCAAGAGAGAAGTGTGCGAATGCACAGCTCGTTACACTTTAAAACGAGGGAATAAATTTTTATAGAGGCGATATATTACATCGAATAGCTAAAATGTTATCATCCAAATTAGATAAGTGAAACACTATTCAGCGCTGCACATAGCGCAATATGCTTTGTGCTTTGTGTTTGAAGTGTCTCGAGAAAAAGCGACTTTGCCGCCGCCACCGGAATAAAAAGCGAGGCCAAAAGAGAGATTAATAGATTTATTTTCTGCATTTGACGTGCGTATATTTCACTATTTACGCAATGTTATTTTTCGTCGGGGGACGCCAAAGAAACCAAATATCTTTGAATTTCTATTTTGTATGGCATTGCAATTTTGCTTTTATACAGGGCGCCCCCCAAGCAACATTTATACTTTTGTTTATAATTCGGATATGGATTCGGTTAACTATATTTTTATTTTGCAGAAAAAACATGATAAACTATATAAAAATTTAATGTCCACTGATTTCCGAATTGTCCTGCAAAAATTAAAGATCTTTGATTATTTTAAATTATTATTTTTTATAAATATTTGACATAAGAAAAACAAAACAAAAATGTTTTGAATTTATGGAATTTATATACAACTGCAGAAGTTTTGAACTATTCATTAATTTCAAACTATTCAAGATGATGTAGAAGTTTCATATCAGGTAGATTTTAAGTGCAAGAAGTGCATTTAGTGTCATTGCTAATTGTGACTTTTATTTGCTTCTTGTTGGCTTCTTGCGACACTGCTTGTTGGCCTGTAAGATGCAATCGATGCAATATTGTCACACCTCATTACTCAAAGGTGTCTTCAATTGTTAAATTGATAAGAGAAAAGAATAAAAGAAAAATATTTCTTTGAAAATTGTCATAAAAATAATTTCCGCTTTGAATGAATTGATAGGAATCTCCTATCTTTTGATTAGTTAATTGACTTTTTGGAAATATGCCCTACAAGAAACGAAAAGAAACGAAGCGAAAAGAGAATATCATATAGATAAATCAAAATTGTACATTCGATACACTTAAAGATTGCAAAAGATATTTAGAGAAGCTAGTTGGAGAATGATGGCAATGGAACTTTTGCAGGTCGATTCCGAGCGGAAAAATATAGCAATAATTTAAAACACTAGAAGCTGCAAGAAGAAGAAGAAGAAGAAGAAGTTGTTCCAAAGAGATAAATTTTAAATGAACTTCTCGAAGCATCTAATATTTTTCCAAATATAGCTTCTTACTATATTATGTAGTTCGTGATGAATCGAATTTTTCGTTTTGCAACGCCGAAACGCCGAAGCAGAAGCCCTCACATGCAAAAATCCGAACATTCCGAACCATATAAATAATGCAAAATAAGTCTGAATCAGCGACGTCAACGACAATGGATGGATTCGAATAATATAGTTCGTATATGCGGAAAAAGGGACGCTACGTTTCGCGCGCGTCGTCAGCACACGAGATAAATTCCGTTCATTTGCACGTGTGAGACCAATTACGGTCCAACTGCAAAATTTCTCGCATTTTGCCATTCATTTTCTCCATTTAAATAATATAATGTAACGATTTGGTGAAGCGTTTAATTTACCATCGCGTACAACGGGAAGCCTTTTCTGTGAAAGTGGTGGTGGTGAAAACAGTGAAAGCAAAGAACAGAATTACATCAGCGTTTTATTCCTGGCACGACCCGATGCTCTCGCTTTTGGATTCTCTCTCTTGAACAAATTTATCATCAACTCTTTTATATGGCATTTTTTCTGTGCGCTTGGTCCTTGCAATTCTATTCCATTGAATAAGTTGAATTAAAAAAAATGGAGTTTTTTTCGTCATGTTTTCCGGTTTTTCAGTCACAGCAGCGGATAAAGAGTGCTTATGCTTTGAATGTCTAGTAAAATTTCAGCAGATCAGATGCGTTTATTTCATTTTTTTAACATGGCACAAACATTTCAGTAATAAAAGCAATTGAAACTTTAAAAGTGCATGTGAAATAAAATACAAAGTCAACAAAGTCAACATTTATTTATTTTAATACTTAAGAAAATTGTAATATAATGTAAAATTTTCATGATAACATATTTTTCCAGAATATTTAATAAATTTTCAGAGAAAATACAATACTTTGAGAATAAGCGAAGATGTAATAATTGAGAAGTCAAAAAGGAGAAAATCATTTCAATCTGAGAGAATGCTGATGTATTATAGAAAGGCTATCAATACTTGGAGAAGCAAGCAGCACAAGGAAACATCCTGTATGACAAACACTAACACATTTTCCGGATAGAGAGAGAGCCGTAAAAGCACCCCTGCAGAAACCTTACACGCTACCGGCGCGTAAATATTTTATTACAACCCTCCTCGAAACCATTCCCATTCCCCAACCATAGAGCCCCATCGCTCGATTATAACTTATAGATTAGTAGCCACCCCATCTATATACATACATTTCACCTATACACCATTTACGTTTTCCCGATTAAGGATAACTTTATTTTATTCATTTTTAATTTCTTTTTTTAAACGTAGACTGTGTGCAACAAAACAACAAAACAAACAGAAGAAAAAAACAGCGAAAATAAAAACGTACCTGTGACAGGTAAAGTTGGTACGCAGTCCATTCGTACATCGGCCACCGCCCCCGTGATTGCTTGACTCACGTAAACAAAACAGTACTCGACATATCGCTCGCTGAATAAATCGCATTCGAATTGTAGACTGTGCCGCCCCCGCTGCACCCGCTGCTCGGCCACATATTCCAGACTGGTCGGCGGGGTCAGCGATGCCACGTTGGCGCGCAGTCTAGCGAACAAACGCACCCTGTCACCTGTCGTGAGGATACACGAAGGATACTGGAACAGGACGGGGATTCCCGTATGGGTTTCGCACGGGAAAATACTTCTAGCGTGCACGTTGAACACAAACTGTTCGCTCCAATCGGCCTGAAACAAATTTTACCAGGTCATTCTTCCGTGTTCCTTTCTGGGCTAAATCCCTTTATGTAATTTTTACAAATTGCGCGAAAATTATTTGTTCCGTTTTTTTTTAATTATATTTCATAAAATAATTCACTTCCTTTGTTCCTTTAAACTGTCGTTACAATTTTAAATTTTATGTGTTTTCAAAGAACACATTTTTATTTAATTACTGCAGACTTTAATTAAAAGCTTATGAAATTAATACAACAAACTTTTTTTAATAAAATGCTAACATATTTTAGTTTCATTTGTAATTACATTACAAATTACATTTGTTAATAGCTCACAAAATATTAGGGTTATTACAGGTTTGCCACTTTTAAAAATAACCCTACTTCATTCTGAGTAGTTCAAGCACAAGCCATTTCCCAGCCATCTAGATTGATTTTTAAAAATCGATTTTTTGCAATTAAAAAAAATAAATAAAAATTAATAAAAATTGCATTTTAAATACGGAATCATCCCTAGAATCCAAAAAAAGTGAAAAATACAGGGTTGCCATTTAAAAATCAAAAGTTGAGGCCAATTTCTTCGAAACCGGAAGTGGTATAAAAAAGACAACTATCCAGCCCAATTGGAAATGTTGTCGTGAGCAATTCAACCAAATTTGGTTTAAATTAGTTGGTAAAAAAAGAAATGGCAGGGGTTTTGGTAAAACTTTTGTGTCACCCTGTATACCAGGATCTGGGACAGAGACAGAGGGAGTAGTTTTTAATGACTTTATAAAGATAGCTGTGCAAACGAAAAACAAAAATCAAAAAAACAAAAAAAATTGGAGGAAGAATAAAGTTGGGCAGATTCGACCTTATTAAAAATGCCAATGAAATCGTAAAATGAGCATAAAAACCGATGAAATTATCTTTGGATGCAAGGATTCCGGCGGAATATCGTCTGCAGACGATAACAGGAGTGCCAACAGGGGCGTAAATGAAACTGGCGAAGTAAATGGGACATATCTTGGATTCCGCATTGAAAACTTTTTAATATGATCTTTCCTCTCTTCGTACATTTCGCCATTTCGCACAATAGACTACTTCTCTACTTCTCGCCGAAATCGCAAAGCTTTTTTTCTTCTTCTTCTTCTTTGTAAAAATCCGTCATAAGTTTACCACTTAATAATTTTATTATTTATTTATGATAGTAGTTTTCTTCAATCTGGTAATTTATTGATATACTTTTATATTATTTTCACTATCCCAAAAAACAAACCATTTTGTTATTTAAGTAATATTTATTTAAATTAAATTTGATTGAACCAAATTTTATAGAAAAAACAAAAAAAAAAAACAAGAACATTAACGAAGCATTTAAACGGGTCGAAATAGTTGAAACAGTTAATTTCATAAGCTGGCAAAGGATGCTTAACAAATTTGCAATTTGCGCTCGGTTTTGGATAAGGGTTATAAGGGCTTAAAGTTTTACCTCTAGAAACTCATGCCAAGCAAATAACAACGCGATTTTACAATTCAAACTGCAACAAAAATCCCATAAATTTTCATTATTAACTAACATGAGCTTGCAAATATTTATACTACTATAATCATACATCATGAAAATTTTCAAATATATAACAACAATTATAGCAACAAGGGATGCAAATGTGAAATTAATTGACTTTGAATAGTTGCAAATTGATAATGAAAGATTGTTAATTACCAGCATCAGGCTTTGTTTGGCCGAGTAATTGTTTCCTTATTGAGCAAAATTAGGTGTAAATTATGTAGTTGTCTTACCTTCACATAAGCCGCTGTATGAGGCAAACTGGGGGTGGGAATTGTGGGTCTTAAAATAAGGGAATAGTGTCCTGCCAGGCCGAAGAGCTCGCACCTCAAGGTGATTACTCTGCGTCCCGGAAATCCTCTTATTTGCTCCGAGTATAACACCTGTAATTTCATTATTAATTACTCCTAATTATTTTCACTGATGAATATTGAAGTTTTAGACTTTATTCTTTTTAATTTAAAAATTCTATTTATCTTCCAAAATAATTAAATAATTTAAATTACCTTTTTTTTTTTCTTAAAAAAGCTGCATCAATTTTGTTTGCAAAGGTTTATCGCTCTGTTATACCAATTAAAGTTTCTCTGCAGTCGTTTTCTCATTAATTACTCAAAGAAAATGTTTGATGACAATAAATAAACAATGAAGAAACAAAAGCAATTTCCTTAAATATTCATTGCAATATGTGCCTCGGAAAGCTATTGCAGCAAAAGAGGAAATCAAGCGGAAAATAATAGAGCCCTTTAATGTACAAATTTCTTTACTTCAAATAATTGTTTTCAAGTTGCTTTCATTTCCTATTTATTCCCTGTACTCTATAGAGTCTTTAGCTTATGTATTCATGATTCTAATAAAACAAATATTGCAATTAACGCTGAACGAACAATTTCCAACTGAAAAAGAAAAAGAATCCAACATACCTGTACAGAAGTATTGTTTGCGGAGTCGGAATTATCGCAAGTTAGCAACGAATGACCACAGTAATGAAGTTCGAGCCAAAATTCTGGAATGGCCGAGGGTGGGCTGTCTGCGACGGGTGGACAAACAACCTCCGGGAATTCCAGGATGGCCATAACCGGTCGCTCGGGATACGTCTGAACGTACTCGGGAGTAAGCGAGAGTTGTGGCATGGGCCATCGGACGTCCAGACCTCTCGTTATGACGTCGTCTTCGGGGGCGGCTGCTGTTGCTGCTATCGCCGTCGCGTTACTGCTTCCACCATTGTTTGACGCTTTCTGTTTCTGCGTTTAAATTAATTACAAAGCGGTCACTTTGGACGTTTAAACTTTCCAACACTACATTTGCACTTTACATCAAAATGCAAATAGTTAATATTACTCTTGCTATTTTGATTATTTAAAGTATAGGTGTTGAAGATTACAACGGTCCACACGATTTCTGGAGCTGGGTACAGAATGGAAAATTTTTCTGTTGAGTTTGTTATGGATAAGTGAAAAAACTTCTTTTTTTTTATCAAAGTTTATTTTTGTGGAAATCAGAGCTATTTTTTGAATTCTTTAGAAATTTTCAGCCGATTTTTTCATAGATTTTTCATAGATTTCCTCAAAAAGTGCCTCATTTATGTCAATTTTTTTCCAAAGTCAGGCCTTCGATTTTTGAATTTTCACTCGTATTTAATAAATGTTTTTTATCAAAATCAAAAATAAAATTTAATCTATCCACTTAGCAACTTAATATTGGATTCCTAAATGGCGATCCATTTCAAGTTAATTTCAATGATTTGCGAATTAAAATTACATATAAAACACAAAGAAAAAAAAAACCTTTCCACTTTCAAAAACATGGAAATGTTTGAACTTATAGAGATCCAAGACGAATGAATATTCCTTTACCTTTAGCAATACATAATACTGTCCTCCTTTGGAGAAGTAACCGCAGGGAATTTTTACAAGGGTCGTATTCAAAGTGAGCGCCCTGGCTTCTGGAAGCACTGGGAACGTGGCGAGAGTCTGCACATCATCCCCTTCGAGCCTCGAGAGCTGCAGCAGGAGGGGCGGGAAAGAAGTGGAGGCGATTTGGATGTGCAGATCGCCGCTGAGAGCGGTGTGCGAGGGTGGCACCGAAACTTCAACCCCCGGTATCTTTCCATCTGGAACAAATTGCATTATTTACCGACAACTTCCCTCGAAATACAAATTTATTGATATTGCAACTTGGTGCCTTTAAAACACTTGTTATGCTCATATTTTATTGTGCTTAGAAAATAATATAAAATATTAAGGGAAAAACACTTTTTTTTTATCAAACTTTTTGTGGAAACAAAAGCAATTCTCAGTGATTTTCTTTTGTTTGGTGTTATACCCCAAATATAGTGAAGAAGCTCTTCTTATTTTCGATTCTCAATTTAATTTTCGCTTTTAATTTATAGGATACATTGTCCTTTATTGAAATGTGAAAGAAAATATCATTTACAGCAAACGAATTTTTGGGAAATAATTTTAAAGTGCGCGATGCGCTCATTTAGCGAATGTACTAGAAGTGTCGCATTTAAATCAACTTTTCTCAAAAGTCACCTCTTCGATTATTTAATTGTTATTTAATTGTCACTCTTATTTTATAGAACTTATTGTTCTTTATAGAAATATTTAAAAAAATCATTCTTGAGGTTTTTTCTTTCTTTTTTACGAAATAATTTATTGGTCCTTTTCAATTAATTTTTTACCCTTTTGATTGATTGGTTAATATTCATTCACATTTTATAGAGCATATAATTCTTTGTCAAAATCAAAAATAAAATTTCATCTACGTCATATTGGTTTCCCGGAAGTAATGATTAAGTTCCCGATATGCTTTTCTCGGACGAAAGAAACTAATAAATCCAATTTTCTCAAAAGTCACTGCTTCAATTTTTGAATTTTCACTATTACTATTTTTACTATTTATAGGGCATAATGTATCCATGATTTTCTAATTTCCCGGAAATAATTTTTAAGAGTGCGGTGTCCGCTCCAATAGTGTTTGCGCAACATGTATAAAATTTAATCAGTACAACAGGCAAAAACAAACTTTGAAAGCTAAAAATGAAAATGAAAACCGAAACTCAAAAAACAATTTTTTGTAGATTCTAAATAACTATTTAATATTTCTATTTTTCAATCATCAAAAGTATAATTGTGACAGGATGAGTTTTTTAATGGGCCGATTAATGTTTTGTGTTTTGTACGAATTAATCGGCCAATTAAAAAACCCATCCAGTTACAATTATACATTCGATAAATGAAAAATAGAAATATTAAATAGTCAAATGTATACAATTTGCATATATAAATTTGTTTTTTGAATCGTGCGAATAAATATTTTAATACTAAAATCTCTAATTTCAGCATTATCAGGGAAAACGAAATCCTGTCATTTGTAATTAACTAAATTAACCACTCATTACAGCGACATGAATTGATCCTTTGATAAAATACGAATTTGCATTTACAAATTATATCATAATTCGAGCATATATACTCGTAAAACCAAAAATATAAACGTTTACAATTAACTTTAAACTTAATAAAAATGTTAAAAAACAAACTAAAACGCTGGATGTTTAAAATACATAATACATGTGAAAACTTTATTAAAAAAAAGCAAAAAGTTGGCTATTTCATTGCGATAATTGCTTATCGATGATAATGCCAAGCGAGTTATTTAATATCGAAAAGTTTCGCGGAGGGAAAGTTTGCAAAGCTCCGGGAAAGCGGCGAAAAGAATTTAAATTGCATTTAAACTGTCTACAAAGAGAATTCTTGCTTTTATTAGATTATATTCAACATAGCATTATACTATTGAGTGTTTCGCATGCATTCGGAAAATTTGACGGCGTTTCCGATAAATATCGACCATTGTTGTTTAAATAACATTTTCACAATGTTAAACTGTTTTTTTGCAATTTTCGACATAAAAAAATCAGTTACATTCCAACTAAAAAAAATAATTTATTATTTCTTGAAAAAAATATAATTCCAATAAAAGCAGAAGTAGTAGATCCAATTTATATCTTTAATAATAAAAGAGTCGCGCCATAATGAAAATCAATAAATGTGATATTACTTAAAGTGGAACAAGATCAGGTATTAAAGTTTCTATAAATAAATAACCATCAATGCTTCTCAATTAATTACTTGGGAGTTTGAAACTGAAAAAAGTCACCAATAGTGTGATGGTGTGAGAAACAAAAGTTTCCACTTCATTAACTTTCGCCGTCTCCAAGAGTTCTACTAAACATTGTTGTAGGACATTGATTCGCAAAGTCCAGTGTCAAGTCGTAAAAAGTCTCCGAGGAAATTGCATACAAGGGGGTAGATTTAAGGGGCAGCAAAGACACTGACTGCAAATTGGGCTCCAGGGCATTCACAGGATCAGCACCTATACATTTATAGCATACCCTACCCTGTATTCCATCCCTTCCTGCCTTTGTAAATTTTGTAAAAAGAAAAAAATCCTTAACGTTTCCACCACTACTACCTACTACGCGCAACGAAGAATAAAGTCTTGATTTTACGAGCGGAATTAGAGGATGCACCTGTACGTATAGAATCGGCAAGCCGATAAAGAGAAAGAGCAGGATTTCAAAGCAAAGACAAACAGCGGAGGACCGTTTTAACCCTTTTGAGGTTGTAAAATAGCAGAAAGATCTTTACTGTAACTTAGGGCTTTATGCATCCTTATATTACAAGCTCCGAGTCGTATTTTCCACTCCAAAGGAGAAAATCTTTATAATATATCTTTGGTTAAGCAATAAAATCATATGTTTCTCCTTCGTTTTTTATACAGCTCAATTACCTTCGAAGCTTCGAAGCAAAAGAAAAAAAGAGTATTCTTAATATATTAAAAAGGGTCTTTTATGCTCGGAAATATTTCCGCTGGTTTAACGACGTAGCAAAAAGATTTCCAGTCGCTTCTAAATGAAATTAGAGAAACGCTTTTTATTGACGGATATAAAGATTTTATGGGAGCAGGTGTTACGAAACTGTTATTCCGCCGCAATAACAATTAATGCTAGCGTATCATGTAATGACAAGTAAAGTGATCCATGTATAATGTTTGTTTACTGTTTGGGGGCTGAAATAACAGGCAGTGTAATTAGCAGCAGTAACTTATTAGGCTTTCGGGTGCGGCACAATATGTTAATTATCTTGACTTAATATGTCGTCATTTGGGTTATGCCGAATTGTTCTTGTAAATCTTCCATTAATCGACCACATCATTCTATACAGATAACGCATACAGGACAATTCAAAATATAACTAAAATAGGGTAGTTGCCGGTAATAAAGCGTTAGCAGAACTTACATTTTTATGGATTTAATTGCGAGGAATTCGAAAATCGTTTTCATTTTTTTAATTTGTTGCTTCTAACATAAAAAAATTAAATAAAATCATAATTAAAAAATCAGCTGTTAGTCACGTTACTTGAAAAACTGAGTCGACGCGACCTTTTTGACGTCAAAGCGTC